>CAWUHH010000524.1:0-11659 GCA_963921915.1 Hyposoter dolosus
AAAAGACTTCCGTGTGACGTTTCGACTTGAATCTACGCATTTGGATAAAAAAATCAATTTATATAAAAATATAGTAGTAATAATTAACTTTTTTGCTTTAATTTTAACAGCAAGGAACTTTGGTTACTATATTTTAATATATTTTCATAATCATGGAAACTTTTCACCCTCCAAAACCACCTGATATAGATTGCAATAGTATAACACAATCGCCATTATTGCCATCTTTAGATTTTCATAGTAATAATTCATTAAATTCATTGAATAGTAGATGCACATCACCTGCTGCGTATATTACTCTTGCCAGTTCTCCTGGAAATGAATACCTAAAAAAGAAAAATGATATAGATAATAATAAAATCAAAAGTAATAAAAATAAATTTAAAAAACGTAAAACAAAAAGGAATAGCTCGTCATCTAGGTCTAGATCAGATTCATTTGCAAGTATTTTATCAAATTCCTCACAGATAAATAGTTCAATTCCATTAGGTCAAGATGTACGAGTATATAATAATATTACACTATCTATTAATGATCAGCTACCATCATCTATGGAGACCAACAATAGTACTATTGTAAATGATTCTATTCCACAGTCATTTAATAGTGAGATTTCTTATAGAAAGTATTATAATTCGAAAGATACGGGTCCTTATGTTATTCATGTACAAAAATATCTATGGATGAGAATTTTAATGGCACAATTTTAAAAACAGTTATGTTAGGTAAGTTTTTGCAACAAAAGTCTGTTGGTGGCATTGTACCTGGGTCTTTAAAGAGAATAGGAAGAAATAGGGTTAAAGTCATGTTTGATAGTATAGTTAATGCTAATTCTTTTATTGATAATAAATTTCTATTAAAAAACTCGTATAAAGTATTTATTCCATCCTTTTGCATAACTAGACTGGGTGTTATTCGGGTTACATCGGATATAGAAGAAACTGACATTGTAAATGATTTAATTATTCCTAATAATACATGTAAAATAATAAAGGCAAGAAGATTAAAATATAAATCTTTGTCAAATGGTGAACAAGTATGGTTACCATCTAAATCAGTGGTTATTACGTTTGAGGGCCAAAGTTTACCAGACTATGTTCATTTATACTATACTAGTTTTCAAGTAGAAATATATAAATATCCTACAATCCAGTGCTTTAATTGTTGTCGTTTTGGACATACGAAAAAAATTTGCCGTTCGAAGCCAAGGTGTTTTAAATGTGGAAACGAACATAGTAACGAATCTTGCCTTGTAACAGAAGATAATGCTAGTTGCATTTTATGTAAGGGTGATCATTTTGCGACGAATAATAAATGTCCTGAGTATACTCGACAAAAGAATATTAAAGTTACCATGGCCCAAAACTCAATTTCGTATATGGAAACATGTAATTTACACCCTCCAGCTATTGCAGAAGTCATTAAGACTAATATAGTTCGGCAAAATAATGATAATAAATATGATTCTTTTAATTACATTAAAAATAATAATTCTATAAGTTATAAAAAAACAGTTCAACTTAAACCAAAAAGTCATAAAAAAATAGACTTAGGATATGATGTAGTAGCTCATAATAAAATTGTTAATAGTTATGCTATTCCAACACCTGAGAATGGTTGTGCAATACCTAAAGACTCTCTAGTCCAAGAAGATAATATGACTATTGAAGATTTATTAAAAAGTTTAATATCACTTGTTAATAAATTTTCTGGATCTAAATTAAATCAACCGTCCAACGCAGCTAATTTAATAACTAATTTAATGAATTTTAATCATGGACAGCCTTCAGTGGAACTGTCGGAGTGTGACGAAGGCTAAACCAGAACTTATATATTTAATTAATAAATATTCACCAGCAGTTATTGCAATTTCTGAGTCGTGGCTTAGACCGGATAGAGCTTTTAATATTCAAGGTTATTTTAGTGTCCGTAATGATAGATCTGACGGTTACGGTGGATCTATTATTATGGTTAGAAATGATCTTGGATTTGAAACACTGCGGTTTGAACACGATGAAGATTTTCAAATAACTGCAATTAAATGTAAACATATTGTATATATTTCTGTATATATACCTTCACCTTCTATTCATATTTTAAATAAATTGTATATAGTTTTAAAAAATATTAAAAACCCTTATTTATTACATAGTCGTTCGAACAATAGTGAGAAGCAGTCGCCTTGCACATCTTTTATCCAAAAATTCATCAAAATAAAATTGTAATTGGACAACGTTAATCTCAAGGACACTCCCACCCACTTAAGACGTCCACTAGCGAGCGCAAGCGGTGACTCAGCACCGCCGGGACAACGCTGCTGCCAAAGGGGAGGGGCCATCGGGCTGCTGCTCAACACCAACGGACGTGCCATTTGTAATCATTTCGGGTAGATAAATATAAATTGTATTTTTATCTTACATTCACAACTTCGAAATTTCACTACTAAGCATGAATTCAACCGCTCATACAAAGTGCTTAGCCTGCGATGACAACGTTAATGACCGTAAAGAGGTACTCTGCTGTCATAACTGTAATAAAATATCGCACTTTGCCTGCGCCGGGCTATCCAACACCAACTACCTAAAAATGAGCGCCGCCAACAAAGCCTCCTGGAAATGCTGTCACTGCAAAAAACCGCAACGCAAGAAGGGTGACGAGACTCCCATCCGTGAAAAGTCTCCGAAATCCAAACCTGAGACTCCCCCTTCTCCAACGTCGGCAACGCGCGCACATGCCTCGGCCAGCCCCAGTATGAGTGATGTGGAGCAGTATCTTAAAAAACATCTTACATCACTGACCGACACCATCAGAAAGGATTTTGTAACGTTTAAGAACCACATTATTCAACGCTTTGACGAGTACCGGTCGGAAAATAAAAATGCTTTAGCTCAATTAACAACTAATATTACACGCATCCAAAATCAACAGAAAGAAATCACGGAATCACAAAAGGTATTAGAGAAGACACTAGCAGGGCTATCAACGTTCTATGATGAACTTAAACAAAACAATAAAGACCTACAAAAAGAAATTACCGATCTAAAACACAACAACATTGGTCAGTCACGAATAATATCACAACTAGAACAGGAGGTAGACGACATACAACGTAATATCTGCTCTAAAAGTCTTGAACTGCGTTCCGTGCCTGCGCCCGCGCCGGGCACTCGGGAAGACTTACACTCCTACCTACAACAGTTATGTAATACCGTCGACGTCGAATACAATCAACATTCCGTGGTAACAGCTTACCGAACGCGACCAACACACTCTAGCAAAAATCAACACATTGTTTACGAATTTACAAACCAAACATTTAAACAACTTATAATTAACGCCGTAAAAAAACAAAACACGAATAACAATGAAAAACTTAACACTGCCAATATTGGATTATCTTGCAAGAAACAAAACATATTTATATCGGAGTTGCTTACAAAAAGGAACAAAAAAATATATTACATGGCTCGGGAATATGCTCGAACAAATAATTACCAATATTGTTGGACGAGCAACGGCCTAATCTACCTACGCAAAAGCCACGGAGATCCAGCTATACCCAAAGAGTACTTTGTTATACTAGAAATAGAGTGATAACTCAAGGGTTTTTTTGAGTAACGAAACAGCAGCGACATCTTTTATTTTTAGCCCGAACAACAGAAAAAAAATCGAAATGTTTAGACCATGCTTCAATAGATGGCGCTGGTGGTCAACTATTTATATACGTATATATATATATATATATAGATCTTAAGGCTGAGTGGTACCAGTCTGATAATGTAATGTAGCGATTAAAAATGGCGTCGAAAGTACCAAATTTATTTTGCAAGTCGATGTCAAGTAGCATTCGACGTCATTTTTAATTTTAATCGTTACATTACATTAACAGGCTGGTACAAATCAGCTTAAATGTTTTTTTTATGAAACTTATATTTATAAGTTTCAAAAAATATATATATAGGTAACTATAAAAAGGCACTAAGTAAGTCTGTTGAAGAGAAAATAAAACAAACAAATACTTTTTTCTCGATTTAATTTGCCTTTTGCCACATATAATGTTGTTTATATTTTTACAATAGTTTTAAAAAAATAAATTTACCGTGCTGTTAATGATACAGTCTACAACAACTTTTGCAACCACCCACACAACAACATTTTGATTTATTTGGCATGATTTCAACAACAATAACTTCACTTAACTCTAAAAAATTGTTTTTGAAGCAGTGAATACGGAGGAGAAAATCTCGAGTCTACTATACACACTATACACTACTATACGAACACCAAACACAGACGTATTAAGAATACTAAAAGTACGTAATTTAAAATAATATATCTACAGAGTTACAGACTCAAGCACTCAAGCGCACAACAATCACCGAAGTTGACCGAACTTGACCGAAGTCGTCCGAAGTTCACCGAACGGCCAAACGACGGATTCGGCAGGATCCGGAAACTGATTTGTTATTTTTTTAATTAGTAATGTCACTGTATTTTGTTTTTTAATCTGGCAAGTTTAAAAAAAGATCAGAGACATCTATTACGAAAAGCCCGAACTACATTATTCTCCTTGTAGAAATTTGTTTCCATATTTTTTGTTCGAAGATTGCACAGCATGGCTATACCTATACGCAGCGAGCAACGACTGCATGAACTACAAGCGCCCGCGTCGCCGCCGCGCCTGCCCACCCCCGACGCTCTGACCTCCCCGACTAACCAGAGCTGACTAGCGTTAGGTTTAACGATCGAACTATTTTTTATATTTCTTAGGTATAATACACTTTCTACACTTTACTATTTAACTTATCAACACAAACACTACTCTCCGAATAATATAATAATAACACACTACGTTTGCCAATTTTTTGTCAATAAACTATTTAAATTTCAGCTTTTATTTATAGTTATTCTCTGTAGCAATAGTTATATTCTGATTTTGCTAGTATTTCTGTATCTGGGCACAAATGAATTCTTTACATTGATTAAGGTAGAACTTCCGGTATTTTTTGCTTATTATATTGTGCGTTTTGTTCAATATAGATTTTTTTTTTTTTTATTAAATATTACTATGTTATTGTTTGCCACTATTTTAGAGGACTTCTTAAATATTATCTAGGTACCGTTAATCCTCTAGCTCGATGCTCTAACCGTTACATTCACCCCTAATAACTTAGATTTCTTAAAAATATTTGACGGCAAACATAAAACTATTTTGTGCAGTAAGCTAAAGCATCCGTCAAATTGTTTAAACGCCTTGGAAATTGCTAATAGAAGTAGGAAGTCCTTATGTATATTTTCAGTCAACGTGCGAAGCATAAACCAAAACTTTGATAGTTTGGTGGTATTGATTTCACAAATAAACATTAATGTGGATTTAATTGTCTTAACCGAGTGCTGGCTTAGCTCAGACTACACCCCTCCCGACATGAACGGCTACTCCAAAGGGTTCACAAGCATCAATATAAACCAAAACGATGGAGTAGTAGTTTATGTACGGAATGGTTTACCAGTAACATTTAAGGAGCCCACTTTTGAGCAGGGAAACTGCTTACTGGCTGAGCTCGGCAAGACCACTGTCGTAGCTATACAGGGTGAATTTGAAAGGCTGTACTTTAGGCTAATATGATGTTCGTTGATCAAAATTACAAACTTTGGCATTTTTCGTTTTGCATCGTTTCATACATAAAAAAAAAGTTATGACACCTCTAAGTTATCCTAAAAATAATGTGAAACATGGTTATCCTACGCATGTTATCACAGCTGATCGGCGTTCGTTGCTTGAGGGTGGGCGTACGGAAAGGCGGAGCGCGCGAGTTATTTCTCATGAGACTATAAGGTATTTTTTCGCGTTTTTAAATTTTATTCTCCCCTTTTTCTAAAACATAAAGGTCATTATTTAGATCAGTCGTTAAATACACTATCAATGCTAAATTTTAACTCTTCGGGGCTCGCCTACATTAGTTATGTGGACAAAATCTAGCCGTTTGATGTCGCCCCACAAGAAGTGAGTTCAGGTGAACGTGGAGGAACGTGACTCCCGCGACCGATCCAGCGATCACCATAATTACTGTTCAAGTGAGAGTTCTCACAATGGTGGCGAAATGGTGTGGTGCCCCATCCTGTTAAATATGGATTGAATGACAAGTCAATATCAATTTGGATAGTTAAGTAACAAAAAATAAATAATAAGAGAAATGTAATTAAAAGTAGGTTAATAGGTTACTAACCTTTCTTATCAATCATCATATATAAGTAATAATAACAGTTTGTGTCGGCATTTATCCAAAGCCCATGCCGCGTCTTTAATGTTTACCACCAAAGGGTCACGCGGTGTTTGTACCTACACCGCGCTGCACGTGCCAGTCGTATTAAAAGATACCGCCATTCATTGGGAATTCGACTTTATTGGGATATGTTTTATGGTTTAAATTGGGTTAAAACTATTTCAAATTTTTATAAGTCTGTCGTAGCAAATATCTTTAATTGAATTATTTAAATGTAGTTACATATTACATACCTAATGTTTTAGTAAAAACTCTGATACACAAGTTTCAATTCATGGCTATTCCTTATTCAAACTTAGAAAAACGTATCTACTTTGAGCTTCTTTTCAAGTTAAACATTGATTCCCGTATGGAATGAATGTTTTTGTTCAGTTTTGTAAAGTATGGTAGGTACCCTAAAAATACAGAAATTACACTTACCTGCTGAAAGTAAAAATCCGTATGCCCGAATGGTCACTGACAAAACGTACGACGCATCTGCGTCGCAAAACTTGTACCTTTTGGTAATGTACGAATGTAAAACCTCGGATTTTAGTAGCTTCCACACACCGTACACTCAGATACACGAAAACGTAGTTGCATCACGATAGCGCGCCCTAGGGTCCTTGACATTGAACATGCTCTGGAGTTCACAAGTATTCGATTGGCCGTAAAATTGTCAGAAGACGCAGGCGCGGCACTCTTTCAGCCACATAAATTCTTTGGGCTTCGGCTAAATTGTGCGAACTTAGACGTAACACCGAACCATTTCATAGAACTCACGGGATGAGTACATTCTTATGTATTACGACACGCACAAATTAATTCACAAAGAAACTTGAAATCTCGAGATGTCAAGAGAATGCAAAAGAACCGTGCTTCCGCCGTCGCGGCCAAAAAACAACTGGCGGGCCCCGCCCTGCTCCCGCAATTTTTTAGTTTTTGGTTGTGGGGGTGCGCATCGCAGGCTGTGACGCGTACGCATAGAGCAGGTGTACCAGGCTACCTCACAAACTACAAGAGTAGGTACATATGTAATGTATGGTGAACAGGGAATACCTATTTGATAAGTTAAAAGTTACGAGGGCAAGAAGGAGTTCTCAGATTTATTATTTTTTTCACAGGTACAATTAAGTGCTATGAATGGAAGGCACCAATGATGTATTTACCTACACGCCCGCGGACACTCGAGCGCAGTTCACTGACCTCTCGCGTAGAGTAGGTAACAGCTGTGTACGTGTTGGGCGGTTGGGCGTTGACTGGGGGAACAAATAACGCGTTTGCGCTCATAGTGCGCCTCTCACAAGTAGCCACAAATGTCGGAAAAATTTCGCGGACACTTTTCTTCAATATGAAAATTTTACATACCATTTTCTTTTTAAAAATGGACTCTAATAATGACTTTTAAAAACATATTAGCCTAAAGTACATCCTTTCAAAGTCACCCTGTATATAGGCCGCCTTGCTTTTCAAACGCGAATATCTTTAATGAATGTTTGTCATTAGTTCTTGAAGGTATCAAATCACCTAATATTATTCTTACCGGGGATCTTAACATCAATATTTTATCAGATAAACTAAATGCAAACGAATCAAATTATCTAAACGTTATTGCAAGCGCTGGCCTTATACCTACAATACGTCTACCAACTAGGGAAGACAAATGTATAGACCATTTTATGGTCAGGTCTAAAGGCGCTATCCGCACACTGGTACTAGATTACTTTACAGACCACTGCCCCATTCTCTTGTATGTCGACGACTGCCCAACGACTACAAAAAATAATAAAACAATAAATAGGATAAATCATGAACACCTTAACAACAATTTAACGAGTACTGACTGGAATGATCTATACAGCACAATGACTGTAACGATGCCGCCATGTTGTTGGTCAACAAAATTACTGCTGCTATATCAGACTGCTCCCTTGCGTCAAAAGTAAGTAGCAGAAAACGAACCCTTAAACCTTGGATTACGCCAGGTTTACTAAAAACTATCAGGCGCAGGGACTACTTACATAAACGAGCATCAAAATCTTCTAGTGATACCTTACTACTACATGAGTACAGAACGTATCGGAACATTTGCAATAAAATAATTAAAGAACAAAAAATCATATATTATCGTAGAGAACTGGATTCATGTTCAGGGGACATAAAAAAAACTTGGGAGATTATCAAGGATGTTTGTAACTTTCACAGTAACAAATCGACTTCAAATGAACTTCTTAAGACTAATCCGGATCCAGTAAAAGCACTATCTTTAGCAAATAGGTACTTTACGTCTGTCGGTAAAAATCTGGCGTATAAAACACTTAATAAGCTCAATACCACAGAAACTAAACTAGTTAGAAATGTTAAGTGTTCCAAAGAAATACCTCTCAACTCTATCGCGTTCTTCCCTACTGCAGAGTTAGAAATTAGGAAGCTTATTAGGCAGTTAAAACCACGTAGTACAGCAGGTTGGGACGAAATCAGTAACCTGATACTTAAAAACAATATAAATACCCTCAGCTCACCTATAGCCTATGTGTGTAACCTCAGTATAAGTACCGGGGTCTTTCCATCGATTTTCAAGAAGGCGGTGGTTACGCCAATTCATAAGTCTGGGGACAGGTCGGACCCAGGCAATTACCGTCCAATCTCCCTCCTTTGTGTGTTGTCCAAAATACTTGAAAAAGTGGTAAATGTAAGAGTCATGTCATATCTTGAACAAAATAACCTGCTTGCAAGCAACCAGTACGGTTTTCGTTCCGGTAGATCTACAGAAGACGCTGTGCTCGATCTCACTACCCAGATTACTGAAACCATCGACGCTGGGGATAAATGCATAGGTGTCTTCTTGGATCTACAAAAGGCGTTCGACACTGTCTCATTGCCTATATTATGCAAAAGAATTGAAAATATAGGTATACGTGGCACTCCCCTTATATGGTTCCAAGACTACTTAAGTAGCCGATGCCAAACTGTAAAAATGGACAACATACAAAGTGACATCCAAGTATTGGACCATTATGGTATACCTCAAGGTAGTGTTCTGGGGCCGACCCTGTTTCTGATTTATATAAATGAGCTCTGTAGTTTGCCCCTCCGATGTGGTGCTTCCCTTATGTTCGCTGATGACACGGTCTTGATCTTCAGGGATAGAACTTGGAATAGACTAAAAACCGTCGCCGAAATCGGACTAGCCTCAATTAGCCTTTGGCTGGATACAAATTTGCTTACGTTAAACGCATCAAAAACAAAATACATGTGTTTTACTAAGACTGCAGCATCAAATCCCCAAAGTGACTTCCATATTAACATTCACACATACCCTTGCTACCATAATCAACCTAATACCATATGCGCATGTGGGAGACTCGACAAAACTAAAACTATTAAATACCTTGGAGTCATTATGGACGAGCATCTCACATGGGCTGACCACATCTTTATGGTAGCAGGTCGTACAAGGAAACTTATTACCGCATTTAAGTCACTTAGGGATGTTGCAGATCTAAATCTGCTGAGGCAGGTGTATACGTCACTGTCGCAGAGCCTGGTAACGTACTGTATAAGTTCATGGGGAGGTGCAGCCAAAACCATTACTATAACCTTGGAGAGAGCACAGAGAGCTCTTTTGAAGGTACTTCTTCGTAAACCCTTCCTTCATCCAACATCTGAAATTTACGAAGAAATGAAAGTACTCAGTGTGCGGAAACTATACATAAAATGCCTTATACTAAGATACCACCAAACTATTGAACCAAGTAAGATACCCACTAAACGAAATTTTATTTTTCCATCAGCAGTAGTTAAGAGTACTTTTGCCCAGAGGCAATACTTTTTCTTGGCGCCTTATCTTTACTCAAGGTTTAATAAAATACATAAAGCAGTTAAACAGAACCGGAAGTCAGTAAAGAAAATAGTTAGTGACTGGCTCCAGGATCTTAATTATGTGGAAACAGAAAATCTGCTCACGGTCATTAAATAATAAATAAGTTAATTATTATTATGTGTTATATTATTATTGGTATTCCTTTGTTTTTACTTAAAGTAATTTTAGATTACCATTTATCATTATCTTACTTAAAATATACTATCAGAATTGTTATTTAAAATTTATACATTAATTATTTTTTATTTCTTAATAAGTCCATAGGCTATTTGAATCTATAATTATTATTATTTTAATTTGATAATACTGGCAAATATAAAAGGCACACACATACACAAATTACACATACACTACACACACACACATAAAATCATACACTAGACACAGAATGAATTATACACAACTAGAATAAGCATACTTAAAAATCTTTAGTAAAAAAATGGCATTGTATTAATGAATCGATTGTGGAACGGCTATGACTGGCTCCTGTAACACAGGTATACCTAGCGCGGGGGTCAGGGCTCAAGCACTCGTGGCATCACACCTTCAACGTTTTACTATTATTATATTGTTGTTTTGTTCTTTGCAATTCGTGTAAATGTGTGATATTTTTGTTTTAATAAACTCATTTTTATTATTATTATTATTATTAATTATGGGTGATTTTAATTGTCATAGTTATGTTTGGGGGTGTAATAACAATGATGCATTTGGCAGTCACTTACTTGAAATAATAGATAATTTAAATTTGTGTATATTAAATAATGGTCAACCCACTAGATTAAATAGACCCAATGAAAATAAAAGTGCCGTAGATTTAACTCTTTGTTCTCCCAATTTGGTTTCTCTTTATTCATGGAAAATCTTACCATTTTCTTATGGTAGTGATCATTATCCTATATTCGTAAAATCACTCATATCTAATAATTTAAATCCTGAAAATTTTGTACCATTATTAAAATATAATTTAAAAGATATAAAACAGGAGGATTGGTCAAAATATAATATTTGTTTAAAAAATTAAATTCAAAATCTTCCTTTGGTCAGCAATAATAGCATAAATTCTTGTGCAGAGTTATTTATTGAGTCTATAATATCATCAGCTGATCTCTCATTTCCTTTAAAAAAACCTTTTTCGAAAAAACAATATTCACCGTCTTGGTGGGATGTTGAATGTTCTCAAGCAGTCAATCAACGTAAAACTTTAGAAAAAATATATAATGAAAACATGTCAATAGAAAATTATAATAATTATAAACAAAGTTTAGCAAAATCTCGTAAAATATTTCACGATGGATGGAAAAAAAAAAAGTTTTTGTGAAAATATTTCACCAAACTTCCCATCAACTTTAGTGTGGAATAATATAAGAAAATTTAAAAATTCATTTAATCCAAAATCTATTTCAAAATTTCCGTCAGAAGACACATTATAAAACTTTGTGGACATTATTTCTTCACCATATGTTCCTAATAATAATGAGTTGCCGTTACCTTCTGTATACAATGCCGTTCT
>CAWUHH010000527.1:0-15175 GCA_963921915.1 Hyposoter dolosus
CCTACTTTATTTCTCTCTTCAATATTTTAGAGGAATTAAAATTTCATAACAAAATTTAAGATTGGTGAATTTTTGTTACTATATTGGAAACTGTTTAGATTATTATATTGACTTAATAAAAAATGTATAATTCTCATAAATATACGTGGTGACCGAGTTGGTTAGACCTTAGACTTAAAAACACTTAGGTCCCTAGTTCAAACCCCGGGTGTGTACCAATGAATTTATAATCTAAAAAAATATGTACATTTGTATAACAACACCAGTATAGTGCGTCGGAGAGCACGTTAAGTTGTCGGTGCCTACAGATTCATTAAATCAACTTGTGAAACTATAAAACATAGATGGGTTATTGAGTCTATGCAAACGCCAAGCTAGCCAATTTTTTCGGTGTAGACTCATACCATCGGCTACGACGAGGTGGGGGGTTATACACCCCTCCGCTGGGTACCCTGAAGCCGTCTAGGCGGTCTCGGGGACCGTAAGGCACGCGTCATGATATTTTTTTTTTTTTTTTATAAATCTCAACGACCTTTCTATATGATATAAGCATATATACATTCTGATGTGTGCAAATAAAGGAGATACATAAAAGTATTATAATCCTATCTGCTTAATTGTAGGTTACATCGGCTTATAGATTTAGCAAAGTTTAGAAACTAACAGGTAGAAACCCCGTAATGGTTGGGTATCGGCGTGTCGATTTTCCCTTGCTTTCCGAATGAGTAGAAAAAGTTACCTTGCGATACCTTTTACTTTTTTGAACAGCTTGAATTAACTAGAGTATAAAGTTTTAAATAAACCTCTGGAGACCTCATACAACTAGTCAAAAGCTTAGCCAGCCTATGGCTCATGGGTCTAGTTGATATGCACCTACTTGGAGAATGAAACTGTATTAAGTAAATGGGAAAAAAATGCCTCAAATGATCTTACCATGATGAAAGAGTGTTGTATACAGACTGACTTCTTCGGAATTGTCACGGTGGCTCTAAAGCAATTGCAAAATTCGTTTAATGTATCGTTTTTTTTTTAAATCTGAAATGTACGGTTGGACCGTACATAGATACCTAAGTAGGTAGAAATAATCAATAGAATCAACCATATCTATAATAGTTATTAAACCAAAGTTGAATAGGCACAGGACAGGTATAAATAGACATGATCAAAAAAATGGATTTAGTATCCTCTAAAATCCGTGAGTACAATATTTCTTTCGATAAGTACGCCATGCGACGCCCCCCCATTCTCAAACTAAGATCACGTCTCGAGAGATGCTTCAGATTTATAGACACAATCATTCCACTACATTATATTAAAACTACGGTCAATGTAAAATACATTCCAATACATTGACGTAGAACATTATTAGCATTTCTTGACACCTTCCTTGTTTTAGAGCGGACAAACCCTCGAAGAATGAATATAGAAAAGTGCTCTAATCTGGGGCGTATTTAGGTTCAGTCTCACACCGGGCCACTAACATATACCCCCCCCCCCCCCCCCCCTCCCCCCTCAGCGATCGCCATAGTAGATACTTATTTTTTTATTTTTCACTTCCCGTATTATAAAGGTCTGTAAAAGTTTATTTTTAAATTTTAATCACGCGAATACGATTTCGGATGAAATTGGCACAACGATAAAATAAGTATAGTTTAAGGTGGTGTAAAAACTAATACGTAGTATATATATAACTATGAGTTATGTAAAAAATATCCGTTCATTTTTTTTTTAGCTAGCGACATTTTTCACAGGCCCTGTGCATGGCCCATTTGACCCAAACGTAATATGTCTCTGGCTGTAAGATCTAAAATAATTTGTCTAGAACATTAGAACAGAAGATGGCTGCCACACAAAACCAAACCAAAAAGTGAGAACAAAATTGATTTTAACCAATCAATCAATGCTCAAGAAGTGAATTCTCGAACGGAACAAAAGGATGGCGGTTTCCCTCTTTTTGTAGATTTTTTGTTAGAGTTCACTAGTTTTCAGACGACTGCTGAACCGATTTATTAAAGAGGTGGTGGAGTCCTTCCAGGGTGCTTTTATATTAAAGTACAGTATTAAATGTTAAATATAACTAGTTCTGTAAAACAATGAGAAATCTAAAAAGAAAAAGTGCCAATGTCTCCTAAAAAAAAATTAGTTTAATTTACTTGAATTACCTAGGTACTAATTCAAAATACTTGTAGGCCTTAGGGGGGGCTCTTTACTAATAAATACTAACACCTATTGTAACTAAAGTTAACACATAAAGAATTTAATTAAATTTAATTATTTTTTAATTTTTATTGGAGCAAGGCATGTGACTTTGTATCTACCTGGTGGTGAGCAGGCCTACAAGATCCATGAATGCGGTCAATCCATAATTGTTCTTAAAAACTTTTGATCGCTCCCACTATGCCGGCTAAATGGGCGGCGACAAAGACCAATTCGTCTCATTACGGGTATATTTTCGTAACCGCACCCTGAAAGGAGACTACCATCTCGACGATAAATCGATGCAGTAATCCCCTGAAAACCAGGTGAACCCACAGACTAAAACCAAAACATGGCTAGGTCACTTGACGGTTTTTGCATCTGTATGGGCGATGGTTTCATTACACTAGTAAAGCAAATTCGACTTTGTTGCCGCCCGTTTTCTAACCGCATTATTTTGCCGGGACGATCTATGCTGTTAATAATAATAATAATTTATTTATTTCTCACAAAATCTTATTGATAAATCACAACATATTGATACAAAATTTGTGAGACTGGAGTCTGAATTAGGCACAAACCTGTGTCTCAGGTCTCCAGGATCCTTTATTAACAATTTATACTGAATAGCAGGAAAAACAAATTTATTACCTATTGCAAACAATTATATGAGTACTAGCCTAGTGGTTAATTTACTGCGCTACTGATAACAAGGTTGAGCAGATGACAACAAGGGCCTGGGATGGGTGACCGCTTTATACAACGAGGCTATTTCATCATAAATACCGCAACAACCTCGCCACTTGTTAGGTGTTGCCATCAATAATGAATACCATCGGCGAAATGAGGACGGGTTAATCCCTCCGCTGGGTACCCTGAGGCCGTTTAAACCGCACATAACCGGTAATGGTATAGTATTACAGATAAACATAATAATATAATAATTTGAAAGATGTGCTAACATCTTTCAAATTAGTAAAAGCTGAAGACACAATAAATAAATTCAAAATTCTTCACGCCAACAGGAAAAAAAGGTTTGCATTTAAACATATTAGACCAATTAGAAATATTAAAAAAATCCTCTCTAACATTACTTAATGACCAAATTAATATTTCCAGTTCACCTATACCAAATTAATATTTCCAGTTCACCTATACTAAGTATATTCAAGACAATCAATAATCCAACATAACATCATCATAGTAAGATCGTTCGTCCTGAAGATGCCTCGTTGAGAGGTGAAACACGTGTCGACAAAAGTGTTTGTTGGTGATATTTCTTTGTGTAGTTACATGTAACACATAATTAGTACACCAACATCAGAAGCGGAATAATTGCAAAGTAATATTATAATTATACTATCATTTAAATAACGAACTTCCGCAAAATAACGCCAAATTCAATTAAAAGCTGAATAGTTTGTTTGGTTGAACGCCCTAATCTCAGGAACTAATGGTTTGAATTGATTTTTTTTTTATTTATTATTTTTTTTTTTGCTCGCTATCTTGTGGCGGAATATATATTTTTTATTATTATTTTTTTCTTTTGACAATTTACACATATTGCTCTGGTCACAAACTAAGCTATAGGCTTGTACTATGTGTACCGGAAACAATGATATAATACATATTATAATATTTTATAAACACCCAGACCATGACAAACTGTACAGAAAAACGTACTATTATTTTTTTGCCATGGGTGGAAATCGAACCCACGACCCCCGGATATAACGCCAAAGGCGCAACCACTTTTCTACGGAGGCTGTCGAAATCGAATTATTTTAGTGTTGAATAGCCCATTTATTGAGGAAGGCTATTAGACATAACATCATGAAAAAACTGAGAAAAATTATTCCTTTTGAAAGCTTCCGTTGCAAGGGTTGCGAAAACGGTTTAATTTACGTAGACGTAGTTGCAATGGCTAGTAAAAGATAAGAAAAACAATGAGTGCCTTAGTTGAGAGTATGTGTGTGTTTGTGTGTGTGTGCATGTTGTGAAAATGTTGTGCGTGTTAAAATTTAAAGAACAATGTAAAGACAAGTGATACCGGGCGTAATGAATAACATTCAATATTCATTTATTTATAAAACTTTACAAAATATATATATAATAAATTAACCTAGAAAAATTAAACTTAAATTTAAACTAATAAGAAAAAAATACTGTATGAGGCGCCACTTGGTAGGGTACCTAATACGCTAGCAGCATTGCCTCTTTGTATGGCAATGCTGGTTTTTTGTTTTAAATGTGCGTAGCGTTTGGGATCTCCACATTCCAAGAAGACTCGTTTTCCGAGGTCTCGGATAAATCCGCTTGCCTCGGTTCCTAAGGTTCCAGAAGTTTCGACCCAATAAATAACTAGGTATTTTAAATTCTTGCTAAATAAAATATCATTATGTATTTTTGTTTCTAGTGTAACACCTACACTTGGTACAAAAAAGGTACCCGTAAAATTAAGAAATTATAGCCAAAGGCAACGAAGACAATAAGTTTAACGGTTGCCTAACTAACAATTACGATCTCTGTGAACCCACGCAGTTACAAATTAACACGTTAACTTTTTAACTCCAGCATGTTATTAAAAAAAATCTTCTACTTATATATTACGTTCTTCTTAAGAGGCATTCTGTAGTTGCTTAAATTATATTAAAATCTTGGCTGACCCAGAGAACTTCGTATCACCTATAAATATGATGGCTGTATGGTTGAAAGGTCCTTGTCTTTCCACACTGGTGCAAGAATTAAAAAAAAGTGATAGGACAAAATAAACAATCGCAAAGTGTAGGAACAATATTTTACATACAAAATTACTTTATATTATTTTTTAGCTTTTCTTTAGGATTTTACCTATTATTTTTCTTTTTATACCACTCCTGTATTAACGCGAAAAAAATATATAAAAAAATCGGCCAAGTCGTTTTTTGAGTTATAGCGAGACTAATGAACGGCGATTTATTTTTATGTATTATTATAGATCTCTACAACTTGGCTGTTAGTCCATGTTCAGTTATTTTTTTCATATTCGTAATAATTCTGCGACAAACAATAATCGAGTATGTACTACTGGAAGTGCGGAAGCTAATTTTGTATGGAGAACGCGGAGTTTACGATTACGAATGTCCTTAGTCCAAGACTGAGATTAATTGTCTTTTCACTTCTCATGGTCTGAAAGTGCTTATTTGTGCAGGATATAGGCTGCACAAAATCGAATTTTGTGCACAAGTGCATTTACGTATCTACTCATAAATGTATATATATTAAGGCAAAGAAAATGAGCCATACAGCCAAACACAATAAGAACTTCAAAGATAGAATTTGTTATTTTATAATATTTACTTAAATTTATTTGCCTTATGTGCTTTTTAAGACATAAAAACAATTTCCTTCAGTATTCAAAACTATACTAATTTTACTTTGAATTTTAATTAAAGAAATGTTATGTTATACTACTGTTTTATTTCCTCGCAATCGAAGTGAAAAACATAGTTTATAACTCGTCCACAAAACCATTTTATCCTTGACATTACTATCAGCCCTCGCCTTCGGCCCGGGCTGCTAAAAGTCTCGGATAAAAATGGTTCGTTTTGTACACTAGTTGTAAAATCTACTATTGATTAGCCCAAGTCGCTGCTTTCAACTGTCAAAATTTTGTTTTTCTATATGTAGTTTGACAGTCCCAAGCAATGGCTAAGTCTTAGCACTTTCTAAGGCTGAGTTGGACCAAAGTGTCATTAAACTAATTGTAACGATTAAAGTTAAAAATGGCTAATGTACCAGCTTTCAAAATAAAACTGGTACATTCGACGTCATTTTTAACTTTAACCATTATAATTACTTTAACGGACATTTTGGTGCAACTAAGCAACGACTACGACCTAACCCCTCTTCCAAATCGTGTCCTCCACTCAACTTTCACTCAGAAACGTCCTTAATACCGAATTTAATAAAACCATTGTTAATATTTGGAAGCGCATTAATAAAGACTCTACAATGTAATATTAAATTATATTATTTAAAAAATCAGCAAAGATATTGACGATTACAAATATAATATAAAGAAAAAGTTTTATTTTATGTTTGTTCGGGATATACTCAGAAACTATTGAACCAATTTCAAACAATCTTTCACCAATAGAAGGTGTTGCGGACTCTCTGCCAACATATTATAAAAAGTAATATTGTCAATATATATTTTTAGACTTCAAGTGTCATTGCGAGATTGATTGTTCGTAGCTTATTTTCTTTATATATATATTCTTTTTATAGAAGGTTTATTCAGCTAGTAACATGGCCTGTATTTTATTTTAGATCCTATTTAATTTAAATTAACGCACAACGCACGGGTTAAACTGCGAAACACATACCTAAAGTTTTTATTATTAATTTGAACTAAAAAAAATATTACAGAGGCCACCTTAACAAATCAAAAATTAAGACGTTTCACAATCAATTGTTTTATAACGATCAAACATTAAATATGTCCGTGTGGGAGAGATTTGTAGCCTAAAATTGTCGGTGTTTCGTCGCCTCTAGCTAAATAATATCGGGGCTACTGTAAGTACAGTTTTAGATTATAATAATAATGCTCTTAAAATATATTGGTTGAAAGGTTGTTATAAATATGCAATTATTTCTCAATTTTTATTTATTACTCACTTGGGTACTTATTTAATATTGTGATAGATAGCCGGGTACCTAAATGCGGTTTTGTTATTTTCACAAAATTTCTTTGGACTTTTATACTGTTTCTTATGCAGAAATTTTAGAATATTTAGATGATTTTTGTTATACCTTCTAGAGCTTTTGTTAACTCGGCTTCGTCTGTCATATCATTACAATTTCTATACCATCCCACTTCGAAATTTATTACCGTTTATTTATTCCATGATAATATTGAAAAAAATATCTACCCTCTCTTATAAACTACATGCTAAATTCCGCGTTCTTCATACAAAATGAGCTTTCGCACTTTCAATAATACTCGATTACTGTTTGTGGCAGAATTAAAATAATATTTTTGTCGTTCATTGTATTTATTAATCTTACTGTGCTGGGTTATTATTTTTATATTTTTCGAAATAAAAAAAAAATATACATATAATACAAAAACAAAAATTAACCGCAACAGAAAGATTTTTGCATACAATTAAGAACATAAAAAAAAAAAAAAAATTGAACCTCGACCAACAGCCAAGTTGTAATATTGGAAGCTTGTTTGCATTGGCATCAAGTTGACTCCAGACCCCTTTGGTATGGTGTGTACGTTTATGTATCGCGTGTATTATGTTATATACGATATTATATCTTCAATTTTCAAAATTTTGGAGACATGTCTCATTATATTCAGAGTATATACAGTATAAGAATACGCAGTATATACAGTATAGTATGTACGTATCTATGTTTTTCCTTCTTCCTACAATTTGCTTTAAAATAAGCGTGACTACTACTATCTTTTTTTTAAATAAAAGCTCAACATGTGACCTTGGATCCACCTGATGTTAAGTAGTATGCAATGTCCAGGAATAATAGCAACAAGCGGATGCATACAGGTGCACCGCTCTGGTTGCCATCATTATGCCGGCTTAATATACCTATTGACGCTTCGTTTAAAGGACTTTAGGTTATAAGAGGAAGGAAATACGCAAGCTGGTAGAGCATTCCACATTTTAATAGTTCGGCAGATGTATGAATCGCCAAAACGTTTAGTACGAGTTGGTACATACGCCACGGTATACATATGCATTTTGCACCAAAAAATATAAAAAAAATAAAAAAAAAAAAGCTCTTCAGAGCACTGTGCAATGTATAGGCGGTAAAATAAACTCAACGACGACAGGTTGACGTGCTCTCCGAGGCACTATAGTGGTGTTGTCAAACAAATGTACATACATTTTTTAATTAAAAACTCATTGGTACACACCGGAATTCGAACCAGGGACCTAAGTATAGATTTATACCTGTGGTACAATATGGCCTCTCACTAATAAGAGTTATTGGCATCTTATGGCTGCTATAAATTAAAAACAAAGTAAATAATGTCACTAAAATTAAACGAGAAAAGAGTCTTTTAATAATACTAAAGTTTAACGTGAATCGTTTAAAATTTATTATGATCGTATTTTTATAGAAGTATCCGATCGTTCGGTTTAATGTATCTATCTAACAGAATAAGGAGAAAGTTTAATGTATCTATCTAACAGAATAAGGAGAAAGTTTAATGTATCTATCTAACAGATATTTACTTTAGTATGGAGTTATTTTTGTTCGAAATTAATTTTGAAAAAACCTAAAAAACCTTGAATAGTTTTTGTTTGACAACACCACTATATTGCCTCGGAGAGCACGTAAAGCTGTCGGTCACGGTTTCGCTATACCAATTTGGAACTGTTTATATAGATGGGTTATTGAGTCTATTCAAAACATCGCGACGAGCTAGCCACTTGTTCGGTGTAGACTCATACCATCGGCTATGACGAGGTGGGATTAAAAATCCCTCCGCTGGGTACCGTGGGGCCGTCTAGGTGGTCTCGGGCGCCGTGATGATATTTATTTTTATCTACCGAGTCTTACACCAATTTTCAACAAAACGTCATGAATAATAAGAATAATATGTCTATCAAAATCTAATGGCAATTAGGAATACCTATGTTTTTTTTACATAATATATAGAAGTTAGTTATTTTATTAGAGAAGAAATAACAAAATCTCAGCGCACCATGACTCTTATTTTATTTATATTATTATTATTATTTTTGACCAATCATAGACTAGTGGTTGCGTTATACCCGGAGCTCGTGGTTTCGATTCCCACTCATGGCAAAAAATATTAGTACGTTTTTCTGTACATTCTGTTTGTCATAGTCTAGGTATTTATAAAATATTATGTATTATATCGTTGTTTCTGGTACACATAGTTAGTAGGTATAAGCCTAGAGCTTAGTTTGTGACCAGAACAATATGTGTAAATTGTCCTACATATTATTATTATTTTGATTTGAAAATTGGCCCCAGCCTAGTGGTTAAGTCACTGCGCAACTGATAACAAGTTTAAGAAGATGAAAACCAGGCCGGACCTGGGATGGGTGACCGCTGTATACAACGGGGCTATACCATCATAAACATCGCAACAAGCTCGCCACTTGCCTCCGAATACTATCGGCGGATGAGGATGGGTTAATCCTTGCGCTGGGTACCCTGAGGCCGTTTAAACGGTTCTCGGGAGCCAAAAAGGCACCCGTAATAGTATTTATTATTTATTAAATGACAGATGGCAGTTAGCAGGTATTGTGAGAATCTTATTGTTATTTTCTATGCTATCAGATACTGCAATCTAATAGCAACAGAATATTTTTGATAGGACAGAGGTTTTTTTATTGGTCAACAATTTATTACGTGGCCGACCAAGGCGCGTCTTTACAGATCAAATTCGAGATGTCCTTAAAAAAAGACAAAATAGAAGACTAAAAAACAGACGCGCCTATATGAATCGGTACATAGATGTGGAGGAAGCTAGGGAAGTATATAGAGACCGTGCGACGTGGCGTACATAGATTACTCTCTGCTTACCCCGTATTTATTTATATATTTAATCAAACTAAAATCCACAGCACATTACAAAATAACAATAACAAAAACTGTCTTCATTTTACAAGATAAATATTATAAAATAAAAAAATATATAAAACTGAAAATGAAAGTAAAACAATACTTTGGCCCGTTTAGGATTTCTTTTATCTTTACAGGTGATTTGTGCAGAGTTAAAAGTGTTTATGTCTGTGGTGTGTGCATGTGCGTTTGTGTGCGTTTGGGCGCGTGTGTGCGCGTGTTTGTGTGTGTGTATTAGTAGTCTCATCGAAAATTAAATAAATTTACTTGTACTTCAAAGAAATAATTTAATTTACATAAAATTACACATACCCATACTCTTATTATATACCTTTTTTTTTTTAAATATTGTACATTATACTTAACAGGGATATAGGCGTGATGGTATGTAAGTATTGGTGGTACTATCTGATGGCATAGCTATCCAACGACGGGTCGTTGACTGATCATAAAACTTGTGTCTTTCGTCATTTTATTGCGCTATTAGATTTGGTTCTTGATTTACTGATACACTTTTATTAACCAATTTTACCCCCGTGTCCGTGTGTATTGCCACGGATTGGGTTAACACTGGATTTGACATTTTTTAAATCTAAAATCTCCACATTTAATTATGAATAAATTCTGTCTTTTATTGATTGCGTTTATGGTATCATGCAACCAAAAATTTTAAATATATGTAAATTTCATTGATAAATAATTTTTTTCATTAAATTAAGTAAATTTGATTACTCGGCCCTTAAATTCAATATCTGTTCCAATTTTATTGTTTTTTTTTTCAGTTATTATTACTAAGTACTAACTAATGTTTACCTACTAATTTCTAGGTAAACAGTATGGGTAGGTAAGTAGGCAGTTTAAACCTTAGTTTTAATTAATTAATAATTATTTAAGACAGTATTGGTCGCTCTGATAATTGCTTAAAAATTATGAATTAGTTGTCTATTAAAAACTTGATGTGTCTGGTGTCCAGTTTTTTTAAAGTAACTCTTAGAGATCGTTAAAATATCTATCGAACTACTGGACTCCGTAGTAAAAGTCAAAAAAATATTAAACGTTCAACTGAAAAAGAAAGTAATAGAAAGTCTTGCTTATTTCTAAACTATTATTATATATTTTTCTACTATTAATTTTATAGTTATAATCAAAAATGTTAGCTTATTACCATAATATATCCCGAGATGAATAAAAAAAAAGTCTTATCCAGTGTTTTTAGTTGTCCGGTCATCGTAAGCGATGTGTTTAAAGACATACTAAACTTGTTTGTCTCTATAAAACCTTTTCTAACTAATTGGCGTGGGCCGGTGATGGTGAATTATTGCTGAGGCTCTATCGTTGAGGGAGTACAGAGGCGGACTTAATGCCGCTGGCCATTTTTCGCTGGCCATTTTGCCGCTGGCTATTTTGCCGCTGGTCATTTCCCCGCTGGGCATTTTGCCGCTGCGATAATTTGATTATTACGCTGATATGATAATAATATGCTTTTTTTATTGGAAGAGTTGTATAAGCAGACCGACAAAATCCCTAAAAAAGAGACAATTTAATGTAACATTGTCGTTGCCGGGTAAATGGTGCGGTTACGTAATGGGTAGTTGAATAGACAATAAGACAGCGAGTATTTTAAAATATACTCGTAATGCAATTCGTCATTGTCGCCCCCTATTTCGTAATCGCATCATTTAGCCGGCATAGTGGGAGCGATCAATATTATTTAGGAACAATTATTGTTTGACCCCATTCATGGACTTTGTAGGTCTGCTTACCACCAGGTAGATACAAAGTCACATGTAGTGCTCCAATAAAATAAAAAAAGATCTTATACATAACTTATTAAAAACATGGCTTTATAATCTGCTCTATATTCAAGTAATAGGAAATATTAAATAAAAATGAAGGTAAATTTGGGTTCAATTCAACACCACTATAGTGCCTCGGAGAGCACGTTAAGCTGTCGGTCCCGGTTTCACTATACCAACTTGTGAAACTGTTTATAGATGGGTTATTGAGTCTATTCAAAATGTCGCGACGAGTTAGCCACTTGTTCGGTGTAGACTCATACCATCGGCTACGACGAGGTGGGATTAAAAACTCCTCCGCTGGGTACCCTGGGGCCGTCTGGGCGGTCTCGGGCGCCGTAAGGCACCTGTGATGATATATATATATATATGTATATAAATTTGGGATTTTTTTTCTATCGAGGCAACCTTATGCTATTACGTTTTTCAAAGAGCCAGTTACTTCTAAATATCTTCTATTAAAAAACCGTTGGAAAACCGTACTTAATATAACTTCATTTAATAGGATCTGTAATATATTTATTGCACAAAACTTAAATAACTTTAAAAATAAACTAACTTATAAATAAAAACATTAAAAAAACATATTTACAAGGTACTTAATAAAAATAAAACTAATAACTAAAAATAACCTAAACCATAATAAAAAATTAAAATAAATCTAAAATAGATAAAATATTTCCTCCATCCCCGACATTACACCTACCGTGCCAAGAACTTATGCGGCATTGCCCCTCTGAATCACCAGACTTATATTTTGGGAGAAAAATGATCGGGCACGAGCATCCCCAGATGTTTCGATCAGCAGTCGACCAATCTGATCGACCAACTGTCTTGTATCCTTGCTCCAAGGTCCCAGCGTCAAAACTTCATTTAATTAATAGATTTTAATTATGTAGGACAATTGACATACAGGGTGACTTTGAATGGATGTACTTTAGGCTAATATGAGATTCTGCTGATCAAATTGAAAAACTTTTCCCATGGAACCATGTGTCGCAAATGATCTGTAGAACATCATATTAGCCTAAAGTACATCTCTTCAAACGATATACGTGGTGGCCGTGGTAGAGTTGGTTAGACTTTGGACTTAAAAACATTTATGTCCCTGGTTCGAATCCCGGTGTCTACCAAGGAGTTTTTAATTAAAAAAAATATGTACATTTATTTGACAACACCACTATAGTGCCTCGGAGAGGAAGTTATCGGTCCCGGTTTCACTATTCCAACTTGAAACTGTTTATAGGTGGGTTATTGAGCCTTTTCAAAATCGCGATGAGCTAGCCACCGAGGTGGGATTAAAAACCCCTCCGCTGGGTACCCTGGGCCGTCTAGGCTGTATCAAGCGCCGTAAGGCACCCGTGATGATATGTATGTATGGACATACATTCAAAGTCACCCTGTATATTGCTCTGGCCGCAAACTAAGCTCTAAGCTTATACTATGCTTACCAGAAACAACTATATAATACATATTATATTTTTATAAACACCCAGACCATGATAAACTGTACATAAAAACGTATTTTTCTATAGAACCTACGACCTCCGGATACAACATAAAAGACTTGCGTATAAGTGAAATCCAACTTGTGTTACGCTTTAACTCTCCAACCAAAAAAAAATAAACAAAAACAAACATTAATAAACAATGCCATAATGAAATAAAGGGAATTTATATAAATCAATTTAACGTGAAATATGGGCGAATAAACCATTTCCGAAAACAATTAGTTTTTGTAACGACCGTGGTTTTACCGGAAAATATGTGGTTTAGAAGAATGCGGCTTCTGTTTGTTGTAGGTACCGGTAATCATTATTATTTCTACAACTGGTTGAAACTCAATAAGTTGTAGAAATAATAATAAACCATTAATTTAGAGGATACATTTATCTTTCCTTTTAATGACAGCCTCCGTAGAGAAGTCGTTTCGCCTTTGGCGTTGTATACGGAGGTCTTGGGATCGATCCCCACCTTGGCAAAAAAACAGAAGGTTATATTTCTAACTGGGTTATATCTTAGGGACCCCACGGGTGTTACAACAGTGAAACTTTGTATGTGAACTCTTCTTATAATCTGTAGAATAAGTATTCCACTATTTTTCAAAATTTAAGCAGATGAGGCAAAAAAAAATCTGGTGATGTTTTCGTAATATTACAGGAACCATGCAACTTTCCATGTATCTATTACTCCTCTTTATAACTACATAAGCGTCACATGTTTTACTATTTTACAAATATTTTTTCTACGTTATACAGGGTGAATTTGTGTTCATTGAATCACGTGTTTTTTTTTATTTATTTTTTATTAGGGGAACGCGGGGAAGGGCATATTAAAAGCATATTAATTTAACTTTAACCAGGTAAGTACTAATTTTTGTATAAATAATATGATAAAGCAAAGCCAAGTAAATAACTAGTATGTTATTATATAGTAAATAATATATAATAACATACATACATATAATCACGGGTGCCTTACGGCGCCCGAGACCGCCTAGACGGCCCCAGGATACCCAGCGGAGGGGTTTTAATCCCACCTCGTCGTAGCCGATGGTATGAGTCTACACCGAACAAGTGGCTAGCTAGTCGCGATGTTTTGAATAGACTCAATAACCCATCTATAAACAGTTTCACAAGTTGGTATAATGAAACCGGGACCGACAGTTTAACGTGCTCTCCGAGACACTATAGTGGTATTGTCAAACAAATGTACATAAATTTTAAAATTAATAACTCATTGGTACACACCGGGATTCGAACCAGGGACCTAAGTGTTTTTAAGTCCAAGGTCTAACCAACTCGGCCACCACGTATATACTCGGCCACCATATATAATATATAACAAAAGCTAGTATATTAATATATTAATATATTTTAAATACCAACCATAGAATTTTACCTAACAAATGATTAATTTGCAGCATTGTTTTATAGTTAATCAACTATTTATTTGTGGCTTAAGCTAATCCAATCTAAACCACAAATTATCATATAAAACACATAGCAATGTATTATCACTAAACAAGATTAATATATAACCAAATGCAACCCAAATTAAAGGATACCCTAACTAGAAATTATTTTCTAGCCAAATCGGCCAATAAAACCACGGTTTAAAATACTAATTTTATTTAAGCCCAACAAATTAACCTAGTAAATTGTGGTTTAGGATTTGGAACCGCGTATATTAATCCTGTATTAATATGAGGTCATATATCTATATTAACGGGCGGTTAATTCTTTTGGGTTAATCCTAGGGTAAGCGTAAAATTTAGGGTTAATATTAGCGAAAACAAAATTATCGGCTTTTCTGTGCGAATAAATCATAATAAATTGCTTTTGTGTGTAAAGTTTTTATACCTATAAATATTAACTAAGTATCCGACATTGTAAACCTTTAAGGTTTTATTTAGGTTAGCGGTTAAAACCTTTACCCGTAAAACTTTTTACTATTAATTTATTAGGAAAGTCTCGTAATAGCCTCCCTAAACTAGTGGTTGCGTCTTTGGCGTTGTATCCGGAGGTCTTGGGTTCGATGCCAACCCATGTCAAAAAAATTGTACATTTTTC
>CAWUHH010000528.1:0-11231 GCA_963921915.1 Hyposoter dolosus
TATGAAAATGTTATTGGTGCGTGAAAAGTTATTCAAATACACTAGTGCTATTGAATGATGAATCAGATACTGATTCAGTTGAAAAGGAGAATAGAATCAATCGTAGAAGAAACCAGTTCGTTGTTACAAATGTGGCAAGAAAGGGACACATTAAACCTCAATGTCCAGACAGGCAGACGGATGGAGCGAGTACTTCGAAACGTGATAGTTCCTGTCTACAAACGATTTTGGTGCAGGAGTGTTTAATTCTAATGAATGGTATGTCGATTCAGGTGCATCGTCTCATTTGTGTTTCAATAAAGAACAATTTTTCGAATTAAACGAAACATGTAATAAAGTTCTCGATGTTTCGTGTGCGAATAATGAAAAGTTATCAAGTGCGGGTTACGGAACCGTAGTTTTAAAAATAAATAATATTATTAAAACTGTAAATAATGTTACACATGTACCTAAGTGGTCCGTAAATTTATTGTCTGTTTCTCAATTTATTTAAAACGGTTTTTGTGTAATCTTTGATAAAACAGGTTGAAAGATATATGACGAGCCAGTATGCCAGATTGATGGTGACCCTATTGTTACTGCGAGCGAAGTCAACAGTATATATAAGGTAAATAATTTATCTCATGTAGCTTTAATGATGCACTCGTGACTGTTAGGGATAAATTATCAAAAGATATTTGCATAAGAGACTTGGTCATTTGAATGAACATAATATGCAATTACTGAATAAAGGTGTAGTATCGGGTGTACATTTTGATGAAGTGTCTATGGATAACTGCGTGCCTTTTATTCAGGGGAAGCAGCATCGTCTACCTTTTAATAAAAATCGTGGGGAACGAGCTACTATGAAGCTGGGTTTAGTTCATTCAGATGTTTGTGGGCCGATGTCTGAAACATCAAAATGGACGAGCTTGATATATGCTAATATATGTAGATGATTATACAAGGAAAATTTTTGACAGGTTTAAAGAATTTATTTTAGAAGTTGAAAACGAAACTAATATGAAGGTAAAGATTTTAAGGACAGACAATGAGACAGAATATTTTAGCAAAAGGTTTGATTTTTTTTTAAAAGGTCAATAAAAAGGTTATAAAACATCAATCGGCAGTTCCATATACCCCAGAGCAAAACGGAGTAGCAGAACGAACTTTAAGGACAATTACAGAGATGGCTAGGAGTATGCTGTATGATTCGGGTCTAACAATTAAATTGTGAGCCAGAGGCATGTAATACAGCAGTCTATATTAAAAATAGAGTACCTCATGCTGCTAGTGCTAATAAAATACCATAATAAATGTGGTCTGGGAAGAAGATACATCTCAGTCATTTTAAGGTCCCATTTAGTACGAAGCTGATCAGGAATATGTTTATATACAATTGAACCAAATAATTGTATATAAACATATTCCTGATCAGCTTCATACTAAATGGGAGCCGAGGGGAAGAAGTATGATATTGTAATTTGATAAAAGGATATCGTTTGTTTGATCATGATCATCCAAAACAAATACAGAAAGCTAGAGATGTTATTTTTCTAGAGAATGTATTTCTGAATGATTCTTCTAAAACTTTAAATAATGTTGCATGCGAAAATATTGATGAAAATGTACATATATTTCCAGAAAATATTGTAAATAATAATGTTGTGAATAATGAAAATTTGGATGAAACTAATTTAGAACCTTCTGTTTTACCTGTGGATATTATAGAAAGTCAAGAAAGAAGATATCCATTGCGGGAAAGAAGTGTAAATAGGGATCCAAATTTTATATTATTATCAAGCTGTTATCGAAAGTGCATGAAAACCAGAAACTGTTGAAGAAGCAATGAATGCGAATAATCGGGGAGATTGGTTGCAGGCAATGAAAAACGAATTAGACTCTATGAAAGAGAATGGAGTTTGGGATTTGGTGGATAGGCCAAAGAACGGCAAATAATCGGTAATAAATGGGTATTCAAAATAAAGTATGATGCTGATGAGAATGTTTAGTTTAAAGCAAAACTTGTTGCGAAAGGTTACACCCAGTCTTATGGTATTGATTATTTTGATACGTTTTCACCTGTAGTGCGACGGTCAATAATCAGATTATTATTTTGTTTAGCTGCTCAATGGGATTTGAATATTGATCATTTCGATGTCAATACTGCTTTTCTAAATGGCGACTTAGAAGAAGTTGTGTACATGGTTTATCCAGAAGGAAGTATAGAAAAGGGGTTCAGAAAATAAAGTTTGTTACTTGAAGAAGTCTATTTATGGACTTGCGAAGTTGGAATAAAAAGGCCAATGACGTGCTTTAGAAGATTAGAATCTGAAACTATATATGTAATGAAGTCTAATGAAATATATGTTGTTGTAGCTCTTTATGTAGATGATTTCTTTGTATTTTATAATGAAAAAAGAAAGAAGACTAGAGATAAGTTGTTTGAAGGGTTAAGTAAATGTTTTAAAGTTAAAGATTTGGGTGAAGCAAAACAATGTTTGGGTATGAGACTTCAATGTGACAAGCAAGCTGGTGTTATTTATCTTGATCAAAGAAGATATATTGAATCTGTTTTAAAGAAATTTGGTATGATGAAATGCAAAACAGCTAGTATACCTATGGATCCAAATATACAATCTATTCTATTTGAGGATACCGATGATGCAAATATAGTTATGCCATTTAAAAATTTTATTGGATGCTTGAATTATATTGCATTAAATACTAGACCGGATATTGCTCATGCAACAAATGTATTGAGTCCATATGGTAATAAGTATACTAAAAAGCATTGGACATATGCTATGCATATACTTCGTTATCTGAAAGGGACTTTGGATTATTGTTTGAAATTTAGAAAATGCGATATGAAGGATATTAGTATAGTAGGGTATGTTGATGCTGATTGGGCAGATGATCATCATGATAGAAAATCCTATACAGGATAATTTTTTAAGGTATGTATATATTCGATGGTCCGGTTTCATGGGAAAGCAGGAAACAGCGAAGAGTAGCGTTATCATCAACAGAAGCGGAGTATGTTGGAATTACGGAAGCTGGAAAAGAGGCTATTCATTTAAGAATGCTTCTTGCTGATATGATAGATAGTCCTGAAACTACAGTGATTCTCTACAATGATAATCAAAGTGCGTTGAAGTTGTCTAAAAATCCTGTGTTTCATGGTAGGTCTAAGCACATAGACATCAAGGCTCATTTTATTCGGGAGTGCATTGATAAAGGTTACATTAATATAAATTATATGCCTACCAATAAAATGCCGGTCGATCTTTCAACAAAGGCTTTGACTAAAGCTAAGCATGTCAGATGTGTTAATGACATGAATTTAGATTAGTTTAATTTTGTTATAGAATTTTGTTTATTTAAATTAATGGTCTATGTAGCAGTTTGATTATGGGGCGTGTTGAATTTATAATCAATCTGCCTACAGTACCCTAAAAAACAATGTGTCAATTGTCACTTACTGTCATATAAAAATATATTTCTATAGTTACCGAATAACATGTTTTATTTAATAATTCATTTACTCTGCAAATATTAATATTATTGCAGTTTATTAGAATTGAACGTTTCGCCGACAAAAAAATATATTTAACGTAAAATAACTCTTATAATCTTACACAGTAATATCAAAATCGTTTAAAACCATTGAGTTGTTATTTTAAAACCCTAATAACATGAAGGGGTTTCCCATTCATTGGGTTACACTTTCATAAGCATTTGGTTACCTCGTTTAGTAAAGTCTGATAGTGGTAATGCGTATTTTGATTTCAATGGGTTAGCGCTATGAAATAGCGCTTAATAGCGCTTTATAATTGACTTTTGAGGCGCAACGGGTTTGGTAAGCAAATCCTTATTAAAAACCCATTCAAAACCCATGAAGGGGATATAGGTCCGGTCCCTAAATAGTAACAATTAGTACCTATATTGTTTTACAAATAACTTGTTAAAATTTAAGTCATAAAATCAACATTAAAATTTACCAAAAGGGTAACATAATCTATATAATGTGTGATTATGCCATAACCACACATTACGGACGTACTATTACATATATTACACATAGTAACATCATTTTAAATGTATTCTTGCTGTAGAAGCAGATTTGGGTGGTGGAAATACAGACCACCATTGATAAGACGTTCGTTCGTCTTTTGGTAGTAGCCTGTATTAGGGAATACGCATCCACCCCACTCATAACTATACAAAGATACCCCAACCAAAACATGTTATTAATTCATTTATGTAAAATTCCCTATTGCACTTGCAAAAGGGTTGTACAAAGGCAAGCTTAATGTCTTAGCAATTATCTACCAGCTAACCTTTAGGAGATCAAAAAATAAATTCAAAATAAAAATAACGGTTGAGGTTATATTAGGTTATCCCCAAAATTAATGTTTACATAATCTAAGGCACTTATTCAGAAACTTATTAAAATTTTAGCAAAACTTAGACAAATTAATGTTTCCAAAGATGAGATGTAAAATTACTTATGCAGTGCGAAAGCAACTATCGATTTGTTCCAACTACTTCCAAGCGGGCTGTTGCACTGCCACCGCGCTTAGCATGTTCATTAGTGGAGATATGACTAGTGTACGAATGCTACCTCTGTACAAATTCTACCTGCTCTCCCCTACTTGCCGCCGCGATATTTTGACGTTTATTAATTTCACCAATTTCTTCAGGATTTGCCAGCAGTGGTGCATTAAATGGTTTGTATAATGGTTATCACACTTTTTGATTTAGGGTTTATTAAATACATTATGGAAATTATTTTCAGGACATGCTATGTCTAAAAAATCTATGCCAATGAGGAGACCCCAAAGCAAACCAAGTCGACGTCCACCACAGTCTGGTAACGGTAACATTTAACTCATATATAACATTACATCTTGTTATTACAATTATATTAATCATTTATAACATTACATCTTGTTATTACAATCTATATGGATCAATCCTTCAATACAAAATAAGAGCAGCGTCTGATGCAATGAGCTCTTCGATGCTTATGCTGATTCAACTGCAAAGTATTACCTCTCCTCGCATGAGTCGGTAACGATACCATACATATGTATGTAAACCTTCCCCCCGGCCCTCAATGAGACATAGACCACATGTGAGATACACTATATACAATTAGGCAGAAACTATTTTCGGGCCAAAACTTTGATATTTTATAGGAATTTCTTTAATATGAGGTTGATATATTTTTCCCCTGTCACCCCCAGGAATCCGCCACTAAATCAATACATCGTTGTTTAACAATATTGATCACTCCCACTATGCCGGCTAAATGATGCGGTTATGAGTGGCGACAAAGACGTATTTTTAGTACCCACAGCACTAGCTACAATGCGGTGATTTAAGGCTATGGATACTTGATTAAACTTATTATATTAGTTGTCATAACTTATTTTCCTAATATTTCAGAAGCTTCAGTCCCTAAAGCTGATGATAACCAATCGGATCCTCTCAGCAAATACCGCCTATCAGCATTCCCATGGGTGAAAGACATCCTGAAGCCCAATGAAGATGCAGTACAAGTCACTCAGAGTAACGGCACTACAACTGATCTTCTACTTAGTACCGATGTAGCTGTAAGAATTTAAAATATAATATATAAAAAATAAATGAATATTATCACGGTCTTGCGGCGCCCGAGACCGCCTAAACTGCCTCAGGGTACCCTGAGGAGGGGTTTTTAATCCTACCTCGTCTTAGCCGATGGTATGAGTCTACACCGAACAAGTGTAGTGCTTCTCAAGTTGCTATAGTGAAACTGGGACCGACGAGGCACTATACAGGGTGAATTTGAAAGGATGTACTTTGTGAAAGAGGCGGACTAAATATATAGTTTCGGCCGCCCTAGGCCGTTTAAGCGGCCGCTCTAGTCTAATATCTTTGCAGCGTAGAAATGTGAAATTGTTCTGTGCAGGTAAATTCAATGATCTTTTGTTTTTTTATAATACCATTCGGTAAATGATTTTTAACTACACGGATGAAACATTAATGTTACATCGATATATTTAAATCTTCCAATACCTACTAAAAGATGTTTAACCGATGTGTTTACTATAGTCGCTATAGTAGGTAACTATAGGTAGGATTAACCAATAGAAACGCTTTATTTTTCAAGTAAGCATAAAAACGTATTAAATTATAAAAAACTTATGGTCAGTGGCATATTTACGTCTGGGCCATTTGGGCCATTGCCCAGGGCGGTCAATTTGTAGGAGCCAACCGGTGACAAAAATCTCGCTTAATAAATATAAAAGTTGATTAAGTAACTTTTATATTTATAAGTGGAATGTAAAAAAAAATAACTATTGCGAGGGCGGGGGCGGCCAGATGTAAGCGACCCGGGGCGAGACTGAACCTTATTTAGGTAGAGGTAGAGCTACTGAAATTATTTACGTTTACTTTGATGTGTCGGATGGTATGTACACCTACGTATTGGGAATCGGTACATTACATTACATGATAGAAAATCTTCTGAATTTAATATATTTTCAAAGAATAATAATAAGATAGGTATTTTCCACGCTACGTATTTGAAAAGTAATATAAAATGTTATTTATTAACCAGAATGATCCAAGTGACGGAGGCGAGTGTCCAGACGATGTATCTGGTGGCGGTCCCGGCGTGTGCACGTACCTGGTGCGGTGCGACGCGGCCAATACCATCACCGCGCAGGACTACAACACCAAGTATTGCGATCTTAACGGGTCAGTAAACAATTATATCAGAACGGTCCCATGGTTCACGAATTTTAATGCTATGCACTACCCATATCCTATATTCGCTTTCTGTAGTGTTGCCTACCCTGGGACTATTTACGCTTTTGTCTACAGACTTATCAGATTTCTGTAGTGCTGCTTACTCTGGGACTAACTGACGCTTTAGTCTACAGACTTATCAGCTTTCTTTTGTACTACCAGAGACAGACTAACTACCCTTTTGTCTACAGACTTATCAGCTTTCTGTTGTGCTACTTACCCTCAGACTTACTGTGCTTTTCTCTACAGACTTATCAGCTTTCTGTAGTGCTGTCTACCCTGGGACTGACTATTCACGCTTTATTCTACAGATTTATCAGCTTTCTGTTGTACCACCAGAGACAGACTAACTACGCTTTTGTCTACAGACTTATCAACTTCTTGTAGTGCTGCCTGCCCTGGGACTGACTATTAACGCTTTAGTCTACAGGTTTATCAGCTTTCTGTTGTACTAACTACCCTGAGACTGACTAACTACGCTTTTGTCTGCAGACTTATCAGCTTTCTGGTGTGCTACAATTTTTACTTCGTTTTATTAAATAAGTACACTTTACTACTTTCAGATTCGCTGGAGTGTGCTGCCCTAAAGTACAATGAAAATATAGAGTTACTGAATTGTTATTTGTATATCAGTCAGGAAATACATACATACATATCAATAAATAGTTTTATTTTAGTTTAATAGTTTTGATTAATTTGGCTTATTTGTATAAAGAATTATAAATATAATGTTATACCTACCTGCATTCCACCCTACCATACGAGTTTCTACCATTTGAGTTTACCTATAAAAATAAAGCATGAGGGCCAGGAGGGCAAGAGCTCCCATAACTTAAAACATATATAATAAAATAGTTGGACAAGTTGTGGAAATAGAAATTTGCACCCCTATAGAAGTAATTTTGCCGAGGCGAAAATATACATACATACATATCATCACGGCTGCCTTACAGCGCCCGAAACCGCCTAGACGGAGGGGTTTTAATCCCGTCTTGTAGTAGCCGATGATACGTAGTAAAAACGTACGTTTTTTATATAATACCTTTATTTATTTTATAAAATAATGTATACCTGCACAGAATATTTTTTTTAGGTGGATGCAAATCAAATTTTGCTTTCACAACTCCTGAGTGTGTTCCTCATAAATATGGAGTCAACAAACTGGTATAAGTCGATAATAAAAAATAAGTGTTGCAATAAATAGGTCATGTAGAAAGCTAATGATAAAGGTGGTACTCCCCTTTCGGGAAGCGTTTACGAAATATAAAGCAGTAGACTCGTAATGCAAATTCGCCATTACCGTTCATTTCGTAACCGAATGAATTAGCCAGCTGAAATTAGTGGTAGCGATCAATGCTGTTAAACAAGAACATATTAATGGACCCCATTCATGTACTTTGTAGGCTGCTTAACATCAGGTATTTCTACCACAAGATTTTGCAGTCGCTGGTAACAATAGATAGGGATCGACCAATAAGATAGGTTTATTTGAAAAACAAAGCTATCCTATTGAACATTCCAATCTATAGTTGCTATCTACTATAGTAGAAACTGCTTGCAAAAACTTGGAGTAGAGCTACTGTAGCTACCGAGTAGCATATTTACGAATGGGCCAAATGTGCCATTGCCCAGGGCGGCCACCCAAGCAGCAAGCAAGCGTTTTCAACATCAATATACCAGCGCAATAAGAACTTTAAGTTCTATTAGAGCCGTAAAAGAGTTTTAAAAGACGCTTTTGACTTTATAATTACGGTTTGTTATTTAGTATACAGCCCAAATTTTATAAGGGCTGTATTAAGTGTTAGACAAAAACTTCAGCATTTTAAAAAGAATACAAAAACACTACTATAAAACTTTAAACATCTTTTTACACTAAACACTGTTTTTTATCATTAAAGCTGTATAAAGACCTTATTAAGCACCTGAAGCTGACTTATCAAAGCCTAAAGTATTATTATAGTATCACTATATGCTTTTATCTGTACAATGGTACATGCTAAATCTAAAATAAAACTAATATTTAAAGTGTAACTCTACGCTCTTGTAAAGACATTAGTCCTATGACTTATGTATAGTGGGGTGTTAAAATACTTCAAGAATAAATTGCAGCTATAGTACAGATTTTAGTCAGCTTTACTTTAATTGTTGTGCAAGTTCGAGAAAAATGGAAAATAAATCTACATGGAAAAAAATAAAACGATCTGGTGCTATTTTGGTTTCATACGATAGTATAGAATGCCTTTTTATGTAACATTTAATTATGGTCCAACAGCGAACGGCCTCGAATTTTCGTCTTTGACAAATCTAGCGATGTCAACTCGTTTTTTTGACCATCTTAACTCTCCTTTTGTTCGCATCGGCTAGGTATTATGCAGAGATTTTTTTCCCTTTCTCTACAGTTTTCACAATTTTAAACGGCAATTTCTGAAAAATAAAATAAAGTAAATAAGCTACACAATAATTCATGTATAAATTAAACACAGATATCAATTTATGTTCTACTAGCTGACCTACGCTACTTCGTCTGTCAGACGTGTCTGTTCTTCGCACATTAAAAAATAAAAGAAAAGAAAATGCATCTTAAATAAGTTTTGCTATATGCCATATTAAGAAATAGGCAAATATATAGTCGCTAATCGATGAAAAAAAGTAAAAAAAAGGAATTGTAAAACATCGTACGTTTTCCGTACGATTTCGATGTTTCGATCGTACTCGCGTAAAATCATCAAAAAATTGTACAAATGGCAACCCTGTACCTCGCTACCGCGCCGTCCCCCACATGACCGCCCGCCAAGCTCTCAAAAGGAATAAATTTTCTCCGTTTTTGCAACATTTTTCATTGATGCTCCGCTCCTATTGGTAGCCGTAGCGTGATGCTAGTTTCTTTTTCATCCTTCGTCACTTGTGAAACGGAATTCTTTTGCTCACTTACTGACAAAGTAAATTTCAATATTAAATATACAATAAGAGAGGTTTTTTCACATCTTTAACGTATCTCTAAAATTCAAAGTGTATGGATATTCATTAACTACCTTTTTTTTTAAGAATTACAAGATATGAAAATTATCAATTAAACCTCTTAAACGATAAAAATATTCCATTAAACAGCTAAATAGCAGCTTATAGCTGACTAAAAGAATCCGTAACAAACTACTTACAGCTATTTAGATTATAATGCTTTTAAAATATCTTTTAGGCTGTTTAAAAAATTATCGCCATTGTTGATAATTAAAAACAAATTTATTAAATATATAACTAAAATTTCATGGTCGGTGATGAACATATTAGTATCTTTTAGAATAAAACATAATCGGTGTTGAATATCACATAAAATCTTTTAAAATCAATTTTGATTGTACCTTAAAAGCAATTGTACTTACCGTATTTAGAACAAATCCTTATTAATATAATCTTATTGTTTTGAAGGCGCGTTAATATTTTCACTTAAAATGTATACCATAACACAATAAATTTTATTCCGCACTGAAAATTTACGAATATCAACAGCTTTCAAGTCTAATTAAACATCTACACTTTACAATTATGATAAAATTATGTCGCCATAATATAATTTTCTTTTCATTATTTTTACATTTATTCTCTTTAAAAACTTTTTTAAATCATTTTTCGTTACAAAATACTTACAAAAGAATAATTAAAGATTTAGGGTTTTAATGTACACCTAATAACAGCGATAAAGCAGCTTTTAAACAGCTTCTTCTTTACTTGTACAGCTTTAATAACTATTAAAGCTGTTTATTTTGGGGCCCAATTTGTGATTATAAGGTCTGTTTAAGTGCTTCTAAAACCTTTATACAGCCTAATTAAACACTTTTAGTATAAAAGGCAACTTAAATGCAGCTTCTATAAAGCTTGAGTGCTGCTTGGGCAATTATAGAGGCGGCCCCAGCCGGTATCAAAAATCTTGCTCGACAAAATAGTTATATTAAAAGTTAAAAGCAAACTTTTACATTTATAATATGTAGTAAAATAAGTATTGTGGCTGTCGGAGGGGGGCGGCCAGATGAAAGTGGCCCGGGGAAATACTGAACCTAAATGCTCTACCAGAAGTTTTTAAACAGTTAGATTTACTCTCATATAGCCGTGCATGAGGTTTAAGAACACTAGGGACGTTTGCTGAAAAGAAAGCTCGGGGAATGGTCGGTAGAATATCCTTGCACTTCTGCTAAACTTAGCCCATAATGACCAGCATGGGCGTAGCCAGGATTTGATATCGGGGGGGGTTTACGCCTCATAGATTTTAATGGTCCTAGTTTTTTGAATGAGCAACAAAAAAAAAACAAATGCCATTAATCATCATCAATATCACCTAATATTATCTCATTGTCCACGATTTTTAATGAGCAAGAAACACCATCGTCACCTGGTCGGGGGGGGGGGGGGGGGGGAGAGGGTGGGTTCAACCTACAAACACTCCACATGCGCCACCT
>CAWUHH010000529.1:0-14415 GCA_963921915.1 Hyposoter dolosus
TTTTACTTACCTAGCAAATAAGGCGGCTTCTGGTAGTCTATTGGTGGCCACTAACAGATCGAGACATTCGTCCACCTTTCCCAACGTGAACAGAGACAAAAATGCGACGTTGTTCTGTCCTTCGCCAGACGCCATAGTTCCGAGCTCCTCCATTAGATCTTTGTCACCTGGAATTTTTTGAGAATAATCCCATTATTATCGATCAACTATTTATTTTTTAAGAACACTGCATTCGTAATTGCGAAGTCGGCGTTTTCTATACAAAATTAGCTTACGCACTTTCAGTACAGTGTCGCAGATTTTTTTTTAAATATTATTGATAATACAATAGTATTTATTGCAACAGAAATATTTTTACGTACAATTACCAAAATAAAAATTATATATGAACTACGACTAATAGCTAAGTTGTAATATTGTATGAGCGTTAACCTGACTGGCAGCCCTTAAGAGAGTAACTCTGGCTCTGTATCCAATGAGTGGTATTTCAGTAGCTCTGCCATGAGTTTTATTTAACAATGTAAAAAATGTAAAATTCTTTATTGCACAAAAGCTTAACACTACTGTACATAGGCGAGCTTTATGCCTTAGGCATTATCTACCAGCTAACCTTTGGGAGATTGACCAAAAAAAAAAACAGGCAGAGTGCTATTTAAAGCAATATATAATATAAAATACAAGGTATATAGATAAATTATTAGATAATATGACAATACATACTGGTATTTTAACATATAACCTGTATACAATAACTTACATAAATAATAATATATAGACATACATAAATAAGTAGATATATATACATACATAAATAAATAATAACAATCTTTAACTGTACAGTATAAATAACCCGCAGTAACGTTTTTAGAAAAAAAAAATCAATCCGACGAACTGAATGATCCCATAAGGTCTTCGTATTTCTTTATAACCATACGGCACATAAAAATATCTACCTTATGTACCTCCAGGTACATAAGGCCTCAATAGCCTTCCCAAACATGACAATAGAAAATGGCCGCCTTACAAATCAAATCAAAAAGTAAAAACAAAAATAGTTATTACAAGAAGCAAGAACATAATATGGCGGCAACGAACAAAACTAATTTAGACCTTGAGCCACTTCCGTATTTATTCTTCAATGACCCTTTTTTTCAAGTCAAGTTTAAAATATTTAATTAATGTAAACCTACACAGGCATTTATGAAAAGTCAAAAAAAAATGTAAAAATAGATTCCACCCATAGACAAATAAATGTTGAAAATATAATTAAAAATAAACAGATAGTGAACTATTAACATAAAAAAGTTTAAAGATTCTCACCAGTAGTAGAAGCAAAAAGGATAAGGCTGCCATAATCATGAGCCTTCTGGAAGCATGTCCTGGTTAGCGCCACATCGGCAGCAGTCGCGGCGGCCGTCCCCAGCCTTCTCCATCGTCCAGCAGAATGTTCTCCAGCCCCCTCAGAACGCTCCAGGATATCCCCTAGCTCTAGGGCTTTGGAGAGCAAGCCTAGACTGAGGGCCAACTCGAACTGATGTTCTGGGTCCGTGGACACTGCTAGGGCTTGTTGTTTGAATCCCTGAAATACATAAAGGTCACTTAGTAAGTTCTAGATTGTTAGTGTACTACTAAAATACATAAGATATGTTTAGGACACTTTTGTTAATTTCATAAAAGTAGATTTATAAGAGGGTAGTTGTGCTTTACCTCATAGCTACAATGCGCGACCGGACCGCGCTCGAGTAAAGAAGTCCTTATACCTAGCTGTGAAAATCGGTTCAACAATTTATGCGGAAATATCGCTGTGGTTTTGTTGTGAACAACCCTAAAAACCATTTGTGTATCTTGTGAGCATTATCAACAAAATTAAGATGGTTCAAAGGTGATCGGTCCACCAAAACGGACAATTTATATGTGGCTAAGAATAGCTACATATTATCGGCAGACATCTCCAGTATAGGACCCGGTGCGGTGGTTTGATACCAAGTCCAAGCGGTGTACTTCTCTTAAGTACACCGCTAGGTCTTCCCTCTGTTGGTCCTTAACTTTTTTGGAATTATCAATTATTGGCCAAAATATACAGTCCACTTTTTATCGGAGCACAAATGTGAGTGTAAAAACCGCACAAGATATATTCATAGATATTAGATAATCACTAAATCTAGGGCTTTACAAAGGAAATCTAGACTAATAACATAATTTTGTGTTCTATACATTTATTCATATTTTTATTTATTAAAATGACCAAACTGTGCACTTTTATGTAACAAAATCTTTTAAAATCATAGTGCTCAAACGGAATAGAGTGGGGCAGCACAATCACAACTTATTTAACCAAACATACCTGCTTTTCCAAGAAATATGCAACTCGTGTTCTTTGCTCTTGTGGTACGACTGGCAGCACCTTTAAAATATAAAATAAAAACATTTGTTAAAATCAAAAAAAGTACCTTGACAGTACCCAGTGATGGGTTTTTATTGACAGTACCCACCTCATTGTAACCGATGGTATCTTTAAAATCTACACCGAACAATTGGCCAGGGACCTTATTCCATTATGCTCAGTTGATATCTAAATCGTTTAGTAGAATCAGGCCCCAGCTAATCGCGATTTAATTATTTTGTAAAATGATAGAATGGAAAAAATGATCACGATTGAAAGCGGTGAATGATATATGTGATATTGTGGCAAAGAATATACAATAGTACTACGTACAGAAGATATTCTCTTCAAATACACTAAGGCTTAGTTGCACCAAAATGAACTCTCTGTAAATGTAATCATTAAAGTTAAAAATGGCGTCAAATGCACCAATTTTATTTTGCAGCTGGTACATTTGACGCCATTTTTAATTTTAATCGTTACATTACATTAACAGGCACTTTGGTACAACTCAGCCTAAATATCGATCGCCATGCAACATTAGAGTCTAGCTCACACCTCGATACGGCAGGAAATTTATTTACACGCCATCTTGTTGACATAGACAACGTTTCAATACTTTAATTGCGTCCGCTAAATGTCGACACCGCTATTAGAGAAAAGCTAAACTTTGCAGAGTAACCATAGTGTTTCTTCGACTTCATAGTTCCTTTCGAAAGGCAAAATTGAGGTCAAACGAGACTATATATATATATATATATATATACAGATGTAAAAACCGTCAAGTGATCTAGTCAAGTTTCGGTTTTAAGCTGTGGGTTCAACCGTTTTCCGGAGACTACTGTTTCGATTTGTTGTGGGTTCGATTCCCACCCATGGAAAAAATATTAGTATTTTTTTCTGTACAGCTTGTCATGTACTGAGTATTTATACAATATATCGTTGTTTCTGGTACACATAGTACAAGCCTAGAGCTTAGTTTGTGACGAAGCAATATGAGTAAATTGTCCTACATATTATTATTTCTTGTAGACGAGTTAGTCTCCTTACATGGTACGGTTACAAAACGGGCGATTGATTTGACAATAAAGCAACAAGGATATCAAAATAGACTCATAATGCAAATACGTCCATATCGCCACCTATTACGTAACCGCATCATTTAGCCGCTATAGTGGGAGCGATTAATATTGTTAACAACAATGTATTGATCGACCCCATTCATGGACTTTGTAGATCTGCTTAACATCGGGTAGATACAAAGTCACATGCCGTGCTCCATAAAAAAACAACATTATAAAAAGATTTTCTAATAAAATAAAATTTGACTTATAACAATTACCTTGTCCGCTGTCTCGAAGTCTCGCCGCATAACGGCCGTTTGATACTCTAGTACAGAGAGCAACAACGAATACGATACAACATTTAAGTCTTTGTCGTTGAGGTACAATCTGCAAAACAAATACCATAATAAAAATATATGATTATTTTTATTTAAACTATAAAATAAAAGTAACACAAGGACCTTAGGATAGATACATATCGATTTTATAAATGAATCTTGATTTATAAAATTATTTTTTATTTTATTGACAGAGTCGACTTGACGCCCATACAAACGTACTTCCAATATTACAACTTGGCTGTTGGTCGAAGTTCAATTTTATTTTTATGTTGGTAATTGTAGGCAAAAATCTTTTTGTTGTGGGTAATTATTATTTTTTGTATTATAATATTAAAAAGGTTTTTTTCTGATTTCGAATAAAATTAAAATAATGACCAAACACAGAAATATTAATAAATACAAAGGCCGACAAAATTATTATTTTAATTCTGCGACAAACAGTAATCAAGTATTATTGGAAGTGCGAAAGCTAATTTTGTATAAGAACGAGAAGTTTGCGATTACGAATGCAACGCCCTTAAGGTGGTTCAAGCTATTTTTTTTTTAATTCTTCCACCATTGTGGAAAGGCAAAGTTCTTTCGACCATACAGCCATGTCTTAAGTATCTTCTCATTTAGTAAAAGGCCGAAGCCATGTCATACATTATTCAAGCTATTGTTAGTAAAACTCATTCGTGCCTTTACACTTCAGATAGACAGAATAACGCGTAAAGCTAAAAGCCATTCTACAATAAAATAATTGGAATACTTCTGAAAGCATTACCTGTTTTCCTTGGCCACATATCCAAGTATATACATAGTGCGGTCCACATTGGCCACGGTCACAATTTCTCCTCCAACATAGTAGTTGATTCTGTTCAGAGTGTTGGTGTATATAAAACAATCACCCACCCAGACGCCTGTTTTCACTATTTCATTTACTTCGCCTATGACCTAAAAAAGGTAAATAATTAAGTATTATTAATTTATTAAAGGGGAAGAAAACTGAAAATTTTTTCCACTGATGGCGTTTTGTCGCTTGACCCAACTTAGTTAGAGATGATTCTTGTATTTAATTATGTATAAGCTGTAGAATTATGTTGAAGATAATGTGCAGTAAATACATTTTGTTTAAAAAGCATGAGGAATTATTTTTAATTATAATTTTTTTTGTTAAACACAAAATAATCATACAAATTTATGTATTTATTTTGTTATATTATTTTATGTAGTTGTATATTGGCGTATGTAATTTTATAGTTTATGTATTTTGTTTAAAATTGCTACCAGTGTAGATTACATCTTTATTCTCCTAAAGGTTAACTGGTAGATAATGCCTAAGGCATTAAGCTCGCCTTTGTACAAATATTTTAGTAACTCTTTTATAAACGCGGTAATTTTTTTTCAATAAAATCAATACCAATAACAACTACCCTTGAATAAAATATGAAAAAAATACAGAGTCAAGCAAAATGTATGAATGGCGTCGACCAATTGTTGCTGCAATCAGCAACAATTGTTGGACGCCATTCATACATTTTGTAGGTCTGCTTACCACCATATAGATACAAATATATATACCAGATAGATACAAAGTAACATGCCGTGCTACAATACAATTTAAAAAAAAACTACATATACATAATACTACCAACTACACAATGATCTAGAAGTTTGAAAGACATATATACAGAGTGGAAAGAAATAGGATAATGATTTTTCATTATAAAAACTACCTATGAATTTAGATAATAATCATACTATTCTTTTAAATATTCCTCTATTCGGTGCCCATTATCCCATTGACCTAATAAATAGGTCTGATCCAAAGTTCTTTTGATGTTTTTTTTTTATTTAATTAAAATGTTATTACCTCAAAAGCATCCTCCACCCCATCCTCGCCGACAGTCCTATTGGCGCGCGCGTCTCTCACGGCGGCCGCATGGTGGCGCAGTATGAAGTATGAGTCGTCTGTTCCCACACATACGAGGTTACCTGATTCTGACCAGTACACTTGGCGGGGCTGGATCTCGATACTACAATAATAATAATATGTAGGACAATTTACACATATTGCTCTGGTCACAAACTAAGTTCTGAGCTTGTACTATGTGTACCAGAAATAATGATATAATACATATTATATTTTATAAACACCCAGATCATGACAAACTGTACAGAATAACATACTAATTTTTTTTTTTTGCCATCGGTGGGAATCGAACCCACGATAGATAACCTTCGGATACAACGCCAAAGACGCAATCACTAGTCTATAGAGGCTGTAATCAAATGTGCATAAAATTAAAAAGTCCATGCTAAAGAAATCGCGGTTAGGAGTAACTTCCTAAATAAGTCGCACATTTTACTAAATATCAAAAGTCTTAAGATGTTGATTGTTCACAGTACGTACACTTTTAATACCAAGAAAAGGTTTCCTTGGTATTTTCAGGTTCCAAGCCTTAATGATAACGCATAGCTAACCATTAACCCATATAATATATTTAAAAAAATATATACTGACCGTCGAACCAACTCTAGATGTTCCCAGTCGTAGAATGAAAATGCTGTGCCCCCCATTGATTTTACCCCCAACATGTAGCCTCCGAAAATACCTAAAAAACACTTGTTTACTTTAACAAAAACATAAAATTAATACAATTCTTATTGTGAAAAATTAGGAAATGTACATCAACATCTATAGTTGGTAAAAAACCAGTTTTAAGTAGGGTGAATTTAAAAGGTCGTACAAGTATTTTGGGCTAATATGAGGTTCTACTGGTCAAATCGCACATTTCGCATGTAACCATGTGTCGCAAATGAAAAAAAAAGTCTCCCCCATACAAATTGGTCATTATAACATTAATAGTTTGTACGGAGAAGCATATTTTTTTTTTCATTTGCGATAATTGCGACACGTGGTTCCATAGGAAACGTGTTCGATTTGATCAGTAGAACCTCATATTAGCCTATTTGGCTCTCGAGAAACGTTTAAACGGCCTCAGGGTACCCAGCGGAGGGATTAACCCATCCTCATTTCGCCGATGGTATTCGGAGACCTAACAAGTGGCGAGCTTGTTGCGGTGTTTATGATGAAATAGCCTCGTTGTATAAAGCGGTCACCCAACCCAGGCCGGCCTTGTTGTCATCTGCTTAATCACAAATATTTTGAAGTTCGTGAAATAATGAAAGTATACTTTCATTTTATTGTAGTATTTTTTCATTATTTCAGAGGTCCTACCTTGAGTATTTATTTCGTATTAATGTAACACCAATAGGGTCACTTTGAAAATATGAAAAATAAAGTAGGACCCCATTGGCGGTTCCTCAAGGAGTAAAATTTTTTTTAGTCCTACGCCTCTGAAATAGTATGTGATATGAGTATTTGCTTTGTTTTAACATAAAGTGTAAAGATTAAGTTCGTGAAATAATGATAATTATTATTCGATTTATTTTTTGTTCATATATAATGAGAACTTAATACTTAACATGTTGAATGAAGTAACAAATAGTGTATAAATCCTCTGAAATTCCGGAAATATATTTATGCCGGTCTTAATCCGGGATTCAAGAAATTATAAATTATTTTTTGAGTACATATTTCATTATTATTCAGGCAGGCATTGAAAACACCTGACAACGGAATATTTCGAAGAATCTTATTTCGATTTTACGTTTACATAGTAAAATTACGTCATAATAAAATGTTTAGTCTTACATACAGGAAAATAAAATAAAATTGGCCGGACTTTGTATTTATTTGTTATTCTTATCTCAAATAACGAAAACGCAGTGGTTCCCTTTGTTTCAAAATGTTTTTATAAAAGCTACTTCAATACCGAAAAGTGTAGTTAAATATACTATTCCACTGTATACTGTTAACTCTGGTAACAGACAAAAATAACAGTGGCTAGTGCCCAAAGGCCTTACCAAAGAGCCAATCGATAATCGAATCGAAATACCCATCGAAAGGCAAATGTATGGGATTTGACGTTTTTCGTCGATCAGGCTCTACCCATAGAGTAAAATTCGTATAGGTACATTTTCATCGATCGATTCGATTGGCGATCGTGTTTTTTGATCAGGCCCCTGGATTAGAAAACTTAAAACCTAAACGCTTCATAGAATATAGGAACCAATACAAACAAGATCATACCTTCAGCTCCAAGTTCTGGTTTAAAACTTTGCCTCTCCTTAAAATTCTTAAACACCTTGATTGTATTACAGTTTTCTAGCGTAGCATATTCATTACTGTCTGATGCCCATACAAACTCCTGCGCAGATCCGAAGGCCTTATTTCTCAATGCCATAGCGGTGTAGATTATATATTCACCATCACCACAGACCACCATAAACCGACCGTTGGGATTATGGGCCAGGGTCTGAGGGAAAATGTCACAGGAACCCATATCTTTTACTGCCACTGGTAATCTTTCACCATCTTTTATTTCGGTTCCTGTAAAAAGAGAGACAATGTTGTTAGCTATCAATGGATTCTCCGTGCGGTTGGAAAGTCTATCGAGTGGTTGGGAGCCAGAGGAGTGAAAGGCGTGTTTCCGGACTTGAGACCACGAAGCATTCAATCCCTCAAGTCCGGGAACACGCCTTTCACTCCTCTGGCCTTTCAGAATTAAACTCTCCTCTTCACTGTGTCCACAACCCTCACTAGGAAGCCAAACAATATATAGTGATCCCTTTCAGCGCTTTCCATAAAAGGTAAAAACACATATATTAGTTTTTCCACTAATATAAGCGCTATTATACCTACATGTTGTAGGTTGACCGGTTATATTATTTAGATTTAAAAAGCTTAGGATCCACCAGGCACTTGGTAGTGGGTAGAAAATATTTTTTTTTGCCTTTAACACTTTTTATAGGAGCGTGTCAAGTAGTTGAACTTCGAAGCATGCTATTATTAGTCAATACAATTTGATTCAAGGCCAGACTTACGAAACTGAGTGCCTGTCTATCAGATTATCTGTTAGGGATATCTCGGGAACAACTAAAGTTAGCCATATTTAAAAAAAAAATAGGTTAAGTACCTCTACCACAAGTTTTTGCAAAAAGTTTTACTATAGTCGCTAGTAACTATAGATAGGAATCAACCAATAAGAAAGGTTTATTTGAAAAACTAGCTGTGCTCGCGACTTCGTCCGCGTGGAATAGTTATTTTTTTATCATACAAACTTTCATCCCCTATTTTATCCCCTTGGGGGTAGAATTTATCAAAATCCTTTCTTAGCGGATGCCTGCGTCATAACATCTACCTGCATGCCAAATTTCAGCCCGATCCGTCCAGTGGTTTGGGCTGTGCGTTGATAGATCACTATGTCAGTCAGTCAGTCAGTTACCTTTGAGTGATATATATTTAGATAAAGCGACCATATTGGTTGATCCCTTTTATAGTTAATATAGTAGAAACTGTTTGCAAAAACTTGTAGTAGAGCTACAAATAAAAAGTAGAAAATTACAAGTCAAATATAATAGAAAACTATTTTATAAAATTACAAGTCAAATATAATAGAATACTGGCTTTACTATAGTCACTAGTAACTATTAATGGGAATCAACCAATAAGACAGGATTATTAGATAAATAAAGCTTATTATATCTTTTTGGTTGATCCTATCTATAGTTACTAGGAACTATTGTAAAATAGTCAAAACTTATGGTAATGCTATATCAAGTTGAGTACAAGCAAAATATTAAGATACATAAAATCATAATTTAATAGTTTTCACTGTATCAACCAACTTATGTATCCTTCATATTATCCTTTATATGATTGGTGTGGTTGGTCGCCCCCGTGGCTCCCTTTTATGACAGATAATGATAGAAAGGTCAATGCAATCAGCTAACCACCTATTCTTAAACTAGTTGGTTATGTAGCATGCGTTCGGTTGGTATTATTTTCATATCGCGCGTTTAGTTTCTGTATAATTTAATGAAAAATAACCTATGTACCTATTTTTGGAGATGAATACCAAAACAAATGCATTCTAAGGCCTGGTTATTAAAAACTTTTTATTTTGACTTATCATAAATATCTGTAAAGATTTACTGTTATAAATAATTTTTGAATATGTTATAAGGGTCACTGTAAATTTCCACGCCTATAATAGAGTAAAATAAATAATACACTACCTTCAGGCAGAGCTTTTAAATTGACTTGTTGCATCTCCGAATGTTTGGCCCATACAATCTTGCCTCCATTAACATCCATAGATATGGCCGGCTCTTCGCGACCTATTTTAACCATTACGGTGCCTTCATCATATCTGTTAAAATAAATACACATATTTACAGACCAAAACAAATCAAACATGTAGAATGATGCCAAATGTTCCGGGCAATTAACCACAGCTATGAGGGCACTAATTTAACTATATAAATCAAGTTAAATCGATAATAAAAAATATTGAATATATATAAAATATATACATTGAATTATCAGAATATCAATATTCATTATGACGGCTGTCATAATGAATATCAATCTTCTGGCACTGGTTTGATGGTTTATGACTGAGCAACATTTTCATAACTAGTCTTAATAATTTCCTTCATTCACTTATTTATTGTACTTAATGTAGATATAGGTACCTACTTTATACCTCTCACATTGTATTAGTGTAAATTGTCTTTCATGTTTTTTAGTAACCTATTGGTAACTTAGCATAGATTTATTAGGTAATTGATAGGTGTTTGTTTAATAGTTAAACAAAGTGTTAATTTTATTTTTTCTTTGCTTGTTTCTATGGTAAGCAGACCTGCAAAATACATGAATGGGGTCGATCTAGACAAAGGGTTGTTTAATAGAATTAATTGCTCCCACTATGCCGACTAAATTATACAGTTACTAAATAGGCGACAACAAAGATGAATTTGCATTACGGGTCTATATAATAATCAACTACCTATTTAGCAAACGCACCCTGAAAGGAAATTATGCAATATTCTCCTGAAAACCGGTGAACCCTCAGACAAGTCACTTGACTTTTTATGCATCTTATAGGCTGTGTAACGAGACCGGTTGGTTGAAATAGTGAAATAATAGAAACCTTCTTCCCATCTAAAAACTTACTGTGATCATACTTGTATATTGAAATAAATAAATTAACAATTACTTTATATAAACACCTAAACCATGGCAGCTGTACAGAAAAATTTACTAAAAATATTTGCCATGAGTGGAAATCAAATCCACAACCTTCAGCTACAAAGCCTACACACCACTAGACCATAGAGGTAGTCACAGTAAGACCTATTCAAACTTACCCCACAGCAACATTGTTAGAGCCTGGCAATGCAGAAATAGTCCATACTCTCTCAAATCCATAGTTAAGTGATGATTCAAGTCTGTAAGTACCGGCATGCCATACCCTGATGGTGCCATCTTCTGAACCCGTGAGCAGAATAGGAAGTTCTGGATGAAAAGCGACAGCTGACACATTTTGAGCGTGACCTTATAAAAGAAATTAATAATAATTTTATTATTACAATAAAGAAAACATATTTATCCTAATATTTAAAATATAAAATATTTAATTGTTTGTTCTGAAAAAACTAATAAATCAATTAAAAATATATTAGTATAGCCTAGTTATATAAAGCGGTCACACATCCCAGGTCCTTGTTGTCATCTGCTTTACCTAGTTATTATTTACACAGTGACTTCACAGATATGCTGGAGCCGCTTTAAAGCAAACTTAAAAACTGCAATGTTCCTGCCTCAACCACCACATGTATAAATTCTTTATGGTACAAAATATTACCTTCAAGTGTCTGTACACAAGTTTTATTTTGATAATCCCAAATCTTGACAAGTCTATCATCAGCCCCGCTAATGATGTATGGCTTGTCTCCACCATGGTAATAATCTACACAATTAACACCTTTTTCGTGGCCTTCTAGTGTGAAATTTGGTACCGAAGATCCCATCTGCCATACCTTTAAAACCAAATTGGGATAAAAATAAATTAATATAAGAGAACCTAAAGGATTATTAGCTTTATACAGGGTGACTTTGAAAATATGTACTTTGGCTAATATGAGGTTCTACTGATAAAATCAAACAACTTTTCCCATGGAACCATGTGTCGCGAATGAAAAAAAGTTTTGGCTTCCCCATACAAACTAGTAAAAAACTCGCGACACATGGTTCCATGGGAAAAGTTGTTCGATTTGTTTAGGAGAACCTCATATTAGCCTAAAGTACATCCTTTCAAATTCACCCTTTATATCTGTCTATTAATTGTATGTATTGATAGTGACTATTATTATTAATGAAATGTATATTCTTTACCATCTCAAGATATAAATAAATAAATACCATCACGAGTGCCTTTATGGCTCCCGAAAACAGTTTAACCAGCCTCAGAGTACCCAACAGAGGGATTAACCCATCCTCATTTCGCCGATTGTATATGTAGGCAACACCTAACAAGTGGCGAGCTTGTTGCGGTATTTATGATGGTATTGCCTCGTTGTATAAAGTGGTCACCCATCCTAGGTCCAGCCTTGTTGTCATCTGCGCAACTTTGTTATCAGTAGCGCAGTGACTTAACCACTAGGCTGGGGCCACTTTTTTAAGATAATAGTCAATATATCATGGTATTCAGCAAATTAAAATAAAATACAATCAGTGAACTTTTCATAATACCCACATGTCTTGATGGATTATTATTTAAAAACTTTATTGCACAAATTTAGTACAAAGGCATTATTATAGCATAATAAAATAAAAAGTTAGAGACTAGGGCAATATGAGCAAAGTTTTCTACATATTATTGTTATACTAATAAGTGTAATAAAATTAATCTTACCTTAAGGGTAGTATCAAGACTAGCACTGACAAATGTGTTGGTGTCCTTTGGGTTTATGACTACTTGCATCACATAGTGAGAGTGACCCTCAAATACTTGTTGACAAGCCCAATTACGATCCCAATTCCATAATTTTATAAGTAGATCATCTAAAAGAACACAAACATTGGGATAAATAATTTCTACTGAAAATTAATATTTATCCAATTGCAATATAAATTCATAGTTTACGTGGTGGGTTCAATTACCCATGGCAAAATAAAACATAGTATATGTTTTTCTATACAGTTTGCCATGGTATGGGTTCATGAAATATAATATATAATTACAATCAATGTTTCTGATACACATACATAGTACAAACTAAGAGCTTAGTTTGTGTCCAGGCCAATATGTGAAATGTCTTATTAAAATAAATTCCTTCTTGTTATTAGAATAAATACTGGATACAGAAAAGTAAATCTTAAATGGATGCTGCAAGCAATATACAAGATTACACAGTAGCTATTAGTGTAATAAAATCATTGACATATGGTTTTTCTGTACAGTTTGTCATGGTCTGGGTGTTTATAAAATATAATATGTATTATATCATTGTTTCCGGTACACATAGTACAAGTCTAGAGCTTAGTTTGTGACCAGAGCAATAAGTGTAAATTGTCCTACATATTATTATTATTATTATTATATTTTTTTATTAAAACATTATCTTGTTTCATAAAAAAATTACAGTGAACAGCAAGTGTACTTTTTGCTTTTAAGTATGTACATTATATCCTTTAATATTATTAATAACAAACAAGACTTGTTGCCCATACAATGGACAGACAACAACAAAAATGGGACCACACATTGAACAAAACAAATCAAAAGAAAAAAAGGAATTTTTGGTTGTGCTTATGTGCTTAACAAGAGGGATATATTAAATCAGCACACATACATTATACATAGACCATCACAATAGGAATATTATTTAATTAATCTCACCACTGCTGCTTAAAATGTAAGGTTGTGTGGGGTGAGCTGCTATACATCTGATGTAATCTGAATGAGCATCAAAGGAATGCTGTCTCTCCAGAGTATTGTAGTTGAACACTCTAATTTGCATATCATCGGAACCGGTGAGCACCCAGTTCTTCCTCTGCACAAATATAGCTGCCCGAACTGGAGCTTCGCACACCTAAAAAATATCATTAAATAATTAATAATATTTTAGAAAATAAAGTATTTGTTTAATAACAGAGATTCAGAAAAGAGATCTGGTTAAGTGTTCATTACACTAGACATCAGCAGTTAACTTAATGCTGGTGGGGTTGTGAATGAATGCATAAGCATACTGCGTGATCCTGTCATTGGAGAAATGAAGTGGGGTTTAGTCAGTAAGAGACATAACCATGCTGTCGCCCCTGCGATGGCTAGGTGTCCATGAGGATTTCCCACATTAAAAAAAAAAAATATGTTTCCATACATTTTAGTTTGTTCCTAACATACCTAATTGTACCAAAATCAATGTGAGCAAAATATTTTTAAAAAAAATTTCATAGCATCCTCAGATCAAATTCAGAATAGGGTATTTGACTTCTTTTTGAAACCAGTTTTATATGATTCTCCATTACATAATAATCACACTACATTGATATTCTACTCTATTATTAATAAAAATCAAAGTTAAAGTTTGAATTTCCACAATGGAGCTATAAATGCTGTTTTGAAGTCTATGTCAAGTGTGACGTCACACGCAAGTAAACAAACAAGCACAGATTAAATAATCTCCTAAATATTATACTCTGTTCCATTTCATCCTCATGATTTATAATCTGTGC
>CAWUHH010000530.1:0-19643 GCA_963921915.1 Hyposoter dolosus
CTATATACAGACATTACATAAAAAAGAAATTTAGAAAAATAAATTATTGATTAATCTATAGTTACTATAGTAAAAGTGTGGTATAGCTACGAGCACTTGATGAAACTTGGTTAAAACAAGGTAACGCGTCCTAAAATGACTGGGTACAAACTCCGATATAAACCAAGATCTAACAAGAGAAGGTGTCGGTTTCTACATACGGGAAATCACTGATATATCTACCCTATACTCGTACGGTTTTAGCAACAACGCGATGAAACTCGTTAGTAGTTATCTATCCGAACCATATTTCTGATAGATTGGATGAAGAAATTTTATCTACCACTAAACACGTCACGAGGAATATACGAGTGGCCAAGTTGGTTAGACCTTTGTGCACCAATGAGTTTTTAATTAAAACATGTATGTACATTTGTTTGACAACACCACTATAGTGCCTCGGAGAGCATGTTAAGCTGTCGGTCCCGGTTTCACTATACCAACTTGTGAAACTGTTTATAGATGGGTTATTGAGTCTATTCAAAACATCACGACGAGCTCACTTGTTCGGTGTAGACTCATACCATCGGCTACGACAAGGTGGGTTTAAAACCCCTCCGCTGGGTACCCTGGGGCCGTCTAGGCGGTCTCGGGCGCCGCAAGGCACCCGTGATGATATGTATATATGTACGTCACGAGTTACACCACATTATTCAACACCACTCTATTCATCCTATACACAATACTGTAGTGAACTGCCAATACCATCTATTCGCCGAAGACACAAATTTATTAAAGACATTTTTACTGGACGATGCACGACTTCCAGTCAATGAACTCAAAGATGACCCAGATAGAATTTGTGAAATTGCTAAATCACATTGCCTTACTTTTCACTAAGTTGCAATATTTTATTATAAACAATAAAAAACAAGTGCCAAAGTCCTACAATATCGCCCTGTCATACAAATAAATGAGGCCACTTTTATGAAAAAGTATGAATTTTGTATAACATATTTACGTAATATTAATACAATACTTTATGAGTTTAAAGAAAATGTACTTAATCAAAGATTTCTTAGAAATATTTATGTGAATTTTGTTCTGTTTAAATTGAGTTCGTGCATGTTGTTTGTTACATGTGTTTACGTTAAAAAACTGTTACAAATAACTTATATACTTGCCCTGGCCACAATGAAATCTCTAGGCTTGTACTATGTGTAACTACACAAACAAATCTCTAGGCTTGTATTATGTGTAGCTACACAAACAAATCTCTAGGCTTGTACTATGTGTAACTACAAGAAACAATGATACTAATACTTATTATATTTTATAAACCCTTAGATCACCATGACAAACTACACTACAACTTTTTGTTATTAGTGGGAGAATCTAACCCACGACCTCCGGATACCACGCCAAAGGCATCAACCACTAGACCCCGGAAGTGTATTTAGATATATATCTATTAGTAACATTTACTACACACTAAGGAATTGTATGTAGTATAACTTATTGGTTAACCCTCGATCTGTCAAACCGTTTAACAAATTGTGGATGGTGGACAAATTGTAACAACGTTGATAGGCACAAAATAAATACTTATGTATTTTGGAGGGGGCATAAAGATATATCAGGAATCTAGATCTCCTATTATGACAATACATTAAAACCAAGAAAGATATTAATTTAAGATATTTAGAACTGGCTCTTTGAAAAGCGTAATATTCCTCGATAATAAAAATCGCAAAGTTACCTCCATTTTTTATCGAAATTTCCTATTACCTCAATATGTTTTTTTTTTTATAAGTTATTCAAATGTTTAAGCTTTAGTAGTAGTAGCCCAGCGTTTTTATATAATTCAAAATAATTAAAAAGTGAAAGCAATAAAACTGTATACTTTCCATTAATTCAGCGCGAGATTTTATTTGTTTTACTCGCACGCATTATAGCAGGCATCTTTTATTTCAACTGTTTTATTTGGCTTTATAAACGCCCTTCTTGGTTTAAGGCAAAGAATATATAATAGTATTATATGCTCATTGGTCCAGTTCCCAAAGGTTTGGTTTGGAAATACGATCAGCTCTCTAAAACACTGGAGCCTTTGCACCTGCGTGGAGAGGTTATCACGGACAGTGCTCTGAAGAACTGTTTGAACTCATCCCTCCTTCCCCGTTTCGTTTCGTCCGTACTACACGCACTGGCAATAAAATGCATACACATACAGTGGATGACAGGCCCACCAGAACAAAAAGGTATGGTGACTTTTATATATGTCGCACGATAAAAAGGTGGAATGCCTTGCCTGCGTGCGTTTTCATTTCTTCCTTTAATCCAGAGTCCTTTAAGCGTGGCGTGAATAAGTTTCTCAAGCAGACATAGTGGAATCAACCAATTGAAGCAAGCACCATTGCTACTATTGGTTGAGAACATTCTTGGACGTTACATTGCCACTTACCATCAGGCGGATGTAGGGTCACATGTCCTGCTCTATTAAAAAAAAAACCTAAACTGAGAAGTGAAACAGGCCTAAAGTACAAGTACTGACCGTGCGTTTGGGTTTCTTTTGCTTGGGCTCGCGGCGCGGGGGTCGCTCTTCGGCTTCGTCGCCGGAGGACGCGCGGCGCTTGCGGTTCTTTTCCTTCACCAACACCTTTATAAACACATTAATAAGCTATATAATAATTAAGCGAAAGCGAGGTTCGTGGGTTCGAGTCCCGCCCACCAGGATTTTTTCATTGCATTTTTATCTTTAAAAATTAAATATAAGATTATCCTAGTAAGGAATTTATAAAAATATAAAATACTAAGTGTGTAACGCACTTAGCAGGTTACATTTTACCCTTTGACAAATGTAAATTTATGGGTTTTAGAACAGGGGAGCGATTTTTAAATATCAGCGGATGACTAAATATCACTGAAATGTCAAAATTGTCATCCATTACTAAAGTTCGTATTTTGGAATCTCATCGGGTGACTAAAATATCATACCTATGATATCAATATGAGTGCCCCGTAAATAAGTCACGGATGACAGCTGTTTATACAACTTTATTGCATAATACAAATGCGGACTTAATGCCGTTGGGCATTATCTGACAGTCATACCTTCGGGACATTAGAACATTAAGTTTAGGTAGGTGTGCAATAAAAAATATAATTAGTTTTAAGTCAACTGACCGTGCGTTTGGGTTTCTCTTGTGCGTTTATCTTTAAGTTTTAATATGAGAAACAAAACGGCAAACAATATTTTCTTGTTAAACGAAAAGTAGCGTTTCGGAAAAAGTATTGTTTTCTATAACAAATAATGCTATAGTTAGTAACACGCATGACTTTCTAAAATACGACTTTTGATAAATGGTAATATCCTGTTCATCGGTGTTATTTTTTTCACTGATGATATCAAAGTCAGAGGTGAGATTCAAAAATCCCACATTTCTGGGTTTGAAAATTCAAAGAATCTTATTAAAAATATTATCTATTTTTAATTAGTGTAATTTCCAGTTTTATTTAAAATGCAGTTAAATAGTATATTAATATAACCAACTTTACGTATAGAACGAACTGAGGCTCTACCATGGGTTTGCGCATTGTAAAAACGTAACGTATTCATTTACGTATACGTGAGCAACAACCAATAGGATCGCTTTATTTTTGGTAACGTGATTGAAAACGTAACGTATTCATTTACGTATACGTGAGCAACAACCAATAGGATCGCTTTATTCAATCCTGTTACCAAAAATAAAGCGATCCTATTGGTTGTTGCTCACGTATACGTAAATGAATACGTTACGTTTCTACAATGCGCAAACCCATGGTAGAGCCTCTGAGCACTAACTCGGTCCGGAATACCTGCCGGTAAAGTAGTTGTAGGTATTTATTTAAACACTTTATTGTTCTCTCTGATTTATATGTAGGAGACAGGTATATGTAGGAGTGAGATAAAAAAGTGTTTTGGAACAGCAGGACAAACTTTGTAAAAAAAAAGTTAAAATAACAACAGTATAATATGGAGCAATATAACTTACAACCAAAATGTTAAAAATATGTTCAAAATTCAGTTTTTGAAAGTGAATTTTCCCTCCGCCATTTTTGTTATCACTCGACTGTTAGTGCGATGTTTACCCGTTTCGAATAACGGTTAATGAGAAGTTTTCCAGTAGTTATTATTTAATGCAATAGGTGGCGTCAAAACGGATAGTGGTAATAAATAAAATATACCCAGCATTTAGGGTGAATAGGAAAGGTATATTTACCTTCATACTTAATTTTGTTTAATATATACACTATTATCTTGGGCACTTTGTCTAACGGCACCATAATAAAAAAAAATATATCATAAGAGTAATTAAATTTGAATTTCTAAGGTATATTGGTCCTTTTTACGAAGTTTTTTTTTTGATAGGATATCAACTAAAGATTATAGAGAGCAAAAATATAGAGTTGGTAGATACTCGTACATACAAAAGTGACAAAATATGGTAAAAACAAAATTTAGTTTTCAGTGTGAGTAACTAGACATAAGGAAATATAGGACTATTCAAACATAGAAATAGTCGTTTTTGACAGTTTTGGTGGATATCTCTCCTGCTGCCATCTAGTGGAATACTTTGGAACCGTCAAAAAGAAAACTCCTTACTCAGCTCATTTTGGAACGAATCCGAGTGATGCGATGATGACGCGTTTTATAACGCAGCCTTAATAGCGTTACCTTCTTGAAGTATGCATAGTGCACCAGCTCTATGGCGGCGCTGGCGTCCAGGTCGGTGATCTTGGCGCTGAGGCGGGCCTTGGCGTGCGCCGTGGACAGGCGGATCAGCGTCTCCAGCGTGCGCGCCGTCACGGGCTGCGTCTGAAATGTGCCTAACGTATGACTGCTAGTTAAGGGCTCTGCAGACGTCTTGACGCACACACAAACGTACCTCCAATATTACAACTTGGCTTTTAGTCGAAGTTCAATTATTATTTTTATGTTGGTACGCGAAAATATTTCAGGTGTGTATAATATGTTTGTATTATAATATTAAAAAAGTTTTGTTCTGATTGAAAAAAAACAACACAAAAAGATTAATCAATACAATGAATGACAAAAATATAATTTTAATTCTGCAATAAACAGTAGTCGAGTAATACTGGAAACTTATTTCGTATGAAGAACGCAGAAGTTGCGATTGCGAATGCTGTGGCACGTGTTGAAAGACACTGCATTCGCAATCGCAACAAGCCTTTTTTGCAAAAGAGAACTTGCAGAAAATAGACAGACAACAGTTCCTCGACTTGACTTTCGCTATAGAAACAGCCAAAAGGAAAAAAAAAAATTATAATGAATCAGCGACAATTCATTAAGGGAAAATTTTTCATCATCAACTTTTGGGTTTTTTTTTAAAACGTTAGGAACGTATTTAAAAAAATAAAAATGGGTATCTTACCCGGGCTACATCGCTGTCCATCATGTCCAGGTTCCTGAGCTTGGCGTACTCGTCGGCGATGGCGTCAGAAGCCTCCTGGGTCAGCTTGGGCTTCATGAAGCGCGCTATGTGTATGAACTTCCGCATGAATTTGGTGCTTAGAAATTTGTCTTTTTTGGATCGAGTGTTTCCGTGAAGGAGCGGATCGTATTTCTCGTATATTGTGTCTGCAGTTTCCTGTAAAAGTTTGTTTCATTTTATTTTCTATAAATAAAATATTAACTACTAATCAGTAATACATATTGATCGCGAATACAGTATATTGCACATTATTACCTCAACCTCGTCGTGGTCCGGGTTCTCTGTGGACAGCATCTCAACAGACATTCCCATCGGAAGGACTTCGCCATCTTGTTCTTTGGGATTTCTGGAACAACAAGGAAAAAAATTACGACCTGCAAGGATTTTTATACTTCCTTATATAATGGTAGATTTGAATGTAGATAACAAAATAGCAATCTAGAAGGAAAAATTATGTGTGCGAATCGGCAGGAAAGTAGTGACGCATATAAAATTATTTATGCTCCACGACGTTAAAATATAGTTAAATATTTTAACTTTTATTAAAAAAAACATCATGTTATACATGTATAGCATGATTTTGTAAGTTAATCAGCCTCGCCTCCTAGAATACGTACATAACCTGCTGCTTTATCGTCAAATCAATAGCCTGTTTCGTAACCGTAACATGATAAAAGATTACCCTCTTGACAAGAAATCGATGCAGTAGTCTCCGGAAAACCGGTGAACCCACAGACTAAAACCGAAACATGACTAGGTCACTTGATGATTTTTGCATCTGTATGGTTGGTAACGAGTCCGGTCGGTCGGCCTAGCGAAGTTATAGAGGCCTCCCACCTTACAATCTCTTCCTATATACGTATCCCATAACGATCTGAATGAAACCGCACTCAGCTGAAAATGCGCCGCGCCCTCCGTGGCATCCTTTGACAAAGAATTTGATTGGCCTCTGAGGCACTACACAATGGATACAGACCTATATCTGTGCATCCTCAGCACGTGCTCGGATATCATGTTGTCGTGGTCGGCGTCGGCGGTGTCCAGCATCACGAACAGCAAGTCGAACCGAGACAACAGAGAGTCCTGCAGCCCTATGTTCTCCATAGGCGTTTTGTATTGGTCGTACTGAAATTTTTGGTAGCTATTATATTTTTGGTAGCTATTATATTTTTGGTAGCTATTATATTTTTTAATAAATAATAATAATAATATGTAGGACAATTTGCACATATTGCTCTGGTCACAAACTAAGCTCTAGGCTTGTACTATGTGTACCAGAAGCAACAATATAATACATATGATATTTTATAAACACCCCGACCATGACAAACTGTAGGAAAAACGTACTAATATTTTATTTCCATGGGTGGGAATTGAATCACTAGTCTGCAGAGGCTGTCTGTTAGGTTTATCTGTCTGGGAGGCATGATGTGTTTTTATATGTTTTTTGAATACTTCTGAGTGTAAAATAGGTTATATAATATTTCGATATACCTACAGAGAGTTCCGAGTTTTTAGGGAAGATATTTTTTAATACACTCATAGAAATTAATGTTCTGTGCAGCAAAGTTATAATGGCATAAAATTTCTTAAAAATATTTTCCAATTTATATAAACTTTTTGAGAAATATCAATTTATGTTTTAAACATTCTATGCTTTTTGGAAATTGCAATAATTGGTGATTATTAATAAGTATTCTATACTAATTAATATTCAAAATAATATATTACCCATATCCCAATAATTAGTGTTTTAAATTGTCAAGCATAGACATATTTTTATTATAGCAGTGATGCATTAGCAGTGATGTTTTATTCACCCCAGCAATAATAGGTAGGTACTGATTAAATAGTAATATAATAGTAAATAGTTGTTTTTTCATTTGATATAACACGCACACTTCGGTCTAGTTGGACACTTCCGTTAAAGTAATTGTAATTATTATGGTTAAAAATTACGTCTAATGTACAAATGTCGAATGACAGCTGGAACATTCGACGCCATTTTTAACTTTAATCGTTACAATAACTTTAACGAACCCTTTGGTGCACTTCAGCCAAGTTGCGGGCACCAGCAGCTAGTTAGTCGTGTCTCACCCGTCCATAGACCGGGTTGGCGGCCGCCAGCACGGCACAGCGGGCGTTGAGCGAGGCGTGCACGCCGGCCTTGGCGATGCTCACGCGGCCCTGCTCCATGACCTCGTGCAGCGCCGTGCGGTCCGCGTCCGACATCTTGTCGAACTCGTCGATGCACACCACGCCGCGGTCCGCCAGCACCATGGCGCCGGCCTCCAGTCTGTCTTACACAATCACTTATATACACCTTCCCAAGCATAACAACAAAACCAAACATTGAGCGTTGATTGGTTCAAATGAGAACTCAATATGACGGAAACGAACACGTTCTAGAGAGAAACAATAGAGCTATCCATGCATTCTCTATGCAGGAGCCGCGTCCGGAAGGGGAGTAAACTGCAGTGTTCCCGGACTTGAGACCGTAAAGCAGGGTTGAAACCTTTTTAAATTCTACTCTCCCCTTAACTGTATTCACTATACTCTGTACCCAACCAAATAGTATTCGATTCTGTCAGCACCACCTTGTAAATACGTTCGAAAGAAGTTCCGACCGCCGATCTAGAAAGTCCACGATCTTTCAAAGGACAATGCAAAGACTCTGCTGGAATTTCTCTTGCACCGAATTTCGCCGTCTAAAGTTGTATTTTATACGAAATTTGGTGGGAACGTAATGCAAGTATAATTATTACAGTATTTAATTGAAAACATCGTTCTGCCAACAGCTCACTTGTTTCATGCGCCACTCCTTACTCCTAAACTTTTTCAAAACTTTCTCAAATGGGAGAAAGAATACATGCCAAAAGAATATCGCGAATTGGAAAATGAACTATCTTAGTCAGTACGCTCGCGTTTCTGCCCACTGTGTCTCCGATGGTTTAGTAGGGGCAGGAACGCGAGCGTCATGCTATTGTCTGCATCTAACAAGAGCTAATTCAAGTAGTTGAAATTCCAGTGACAAATATGTGATAAAACACTGGATATAACTATGAACAATAGAAATAAATATTACTTTAATTAAACGCTAAAAGTGAAAAATTAAATTAATGTCATATATATATATATATATATACCATTACGGGTGCCTATTTGGCTCCCGAGAACTGTTTAAACGGCCTCAGGGTACCCAGTGGAGGGTCCTAATTTCGCCGATGGTATTCGGAGGCAACATCTAATAAGTGGCGAGTTTGTTGCGATGCTTATGATGAATAGATTAGATGAATAGCCTCGTTGTATAAAGCGGTCACCCATCCCATGTCCGGCCTTGATGTCATCGCATGCGCAGCGACTTAACCACTGGGCTGGGGCCGCTCGAGCTCTACAGAGGACATAAACTTAATTGAGCTATATATGTAATATGTATGAGAACACAGCACCACATTTTCATTTCCACTTACGACTAGGGGGGCAATTCTAGCGCTTTCGACAAGTATTAATCCGCCAAGATATTCGAATAAAACTGAGTTTTCTATGAAGATCTGTCACTTTTAATTCGAATATACGCATAAGTCAAAAGCGCCAGTATTTGGGCCCTACACACCGACTTGAATGCCGCCACTTCAGCATCATTAGCAATATTGCAGACTTCACTCGAAGTCTATTTACATCGTATTTAAAAATACAACAGGTCTGTGGGTAATACCTAAAACAAAACATAACGACAAGCAACACTCACCGTCTCTCCCCGGTCTCCGAGTCAGTAGTGACGGCAGCGGTGAGACCGACTCCGGAAGACCCGCGGCCCGTGGTGGTGATTGCGCGAGGGGCCGTCTGAAGCACGTACCGCAGTAACTGAGACTTGGCCACGGACGGGTCTCCGATCAGAAGAATGTTTATGTCTCTGCAATATGAGACTGATTTGGACTGCGATGCAATATCTAATATCGCCAAAATCTCCCCGAACCATGCCAACCAAATAGGGATGTTATGAGAACAGAAGATGGCCGCCAACATACAAATAAAAAAAAGTGAGAACAAAGGCAATCACTGAGCGTTGATTGGTTAAAGTGAGAACAGAATATAGCGGCAATAAACTCGTTTGACATTTCGTTTTATAGGCCATTTAAGGCACTATGGCGGTTCCATATATTATTATTAATTTAATGCCCAGAATGCATGATGCTCCACAGCTTGCGTGTTATTTTATAAAATTAATGCTTGGTTAGCAAATTTGTTCGTCAAAATGTATGGACGTCTTAGAAATGCGTCACCATAGATTGGGGAATGACACTTATTAGTGTTTGAGGGCCATTCAAATTTATATATTAAATTTATTATTACAAAGTACCGTTGACTAGAAAGTGAAACTGAGCAGGCGCTACTGTTGATTTATTACAGAGTATTCAAGTTGAATAATTCAACTAAGATCATCCAATCGCTTAATATTGGGAAAGACCAAGGCTTTTAAACAAAGGTGTAATTATCGACCACATTCAAGAACTTTGCAAGACTGCTTACAAAAGTCAGGTAAATATATTTAAAATCACATGCCATGCTTCAATAAATAATTAAGACAGTAAGTGGCAGCTGCTATAATATTTGGAAAATCATAGAAGTGTCACTTTGGTGCAAACATTTGAATGCCCTGCAGGAAAGTATTTATTAATATGTCCAGCAAAGTACTGAGATGTCTGTCAGTCACTTTTGATACAGTTGTGACTTTCAATTCTTGCTCCAGTGGTCGAAACCTGATTATAGGCCAAATAAACTGATTTTGCTGACTGAGATCTTCAAAAAATTTTTACTGACCATATAACTCTACAGCCTTGTGTATGGCCTATTCGCAGGAATATATTGTTCTATGTCATACTTATATTGTTCTTTGTAAATAATAGCAGCAAATTGCTGATATATCAAATACTGGTGTAGGTAATAAACTATAGTTTTGTTTTATCACTGTTTAGTTCACCTGTGGTTAACCACTTGTCCCATTTATTTTTGAAAGTGTTAACAGTGTATTATTGTACAATTTTTCTTTGAATTCATAAAATTAAAAACTAAATAATATATATAAAAGGCTTACCCTCTCAATCTAGTTCCATTAGGTAAAATCTTCTCCATTCCTCCAAGCAAGAGACAAAGGATAGCCTTCTTAATGAAATCGTGTCCATGAATGGATGGAGCCAAGGACTTGCTGAGCAGGTCAAATATATCAATGTTACTTCTGTTGACAAGTCGCTTGCACACCTTTATGTCTTCCCGGGTAAGGTTCATGTTCATTTCCTTGTTAATTTGAGTTATGTTGTTTGCTATTAGAATTGTTCTGAAAATATTTTTTTAACATAGATAATATTTTTTTATTGTATTATAGTCAAATAATTATAAATCAGATCTTAATCTTTGTATATAATGTCAGAAAGGTCTTAATCAACCAGCAGATAATCACAAATCTTCTGGTTGATTAAGACCTTTCTAGTTTGGTATGTTTTTGGAAAATTATTGGATTATAACTAAAAACCAAATTCATTTGTCTTTGTGTTACCCATTTTGTAACCACATGGTTTACGACATTCATGGGACTTTGTAGGTCTGTTTAACATTTACAATAATAACTAAATAAGTCTCATTAAAGATTCAAAATGACTGGCATAGTATTTAAAATTCTTTTGATACTTACAAACTCGTCAGCAACTGAGTTAACTAGGAGTGAAAAAGTGTTTGAAAGCAGCATGAAAAAAAAAAATTACTACATAGTATACCCATAGTATTGACAGAAGTTAGGTATCTAGGATTAAAAATAAATAGACAGTATACTAATATTTTTCATTGCTTTATATTAGAACTTTAAAAATGTATATTACCTAAAAGTCCCTGCAGTAAAGGCCCCCTGTTTATTTGGCAAACACCTATAGTTCCCCACCACCTGCACCCTGTCCCCAGGCTTACACTGGTCCACCAAGTCATCATCACAGACCACATCTACACTACGTGGAAGCTGACCAGCCGGAGCTCTCTCGGGCATCTCCTGAACCGTTAGAGTTTGATGGTCTTTATAGCGAGATAGACCATATTCAGTCTCTAGAGGGTTGCCTTCATCATCCTTGAAAAAATAACAAAAAGGTAAGGCAAAAAGATTTTCTGGTTGATACAAAGTCACATGCTGTGCTCCAATAAAAAAAACAATGTTATGAGTGCTAAATAATAAAAAGAATATATATACATTATTGACAAAAAAATCAAAAAATCAATTTTTTATATACATGGTGAATTTGAATGGGTGTACTTTGGGCTAATATGATGTTCTACTGATCAATACAAACAACTTTTCCCATAGAACCATGTGTCGCAAATGAAAAAATAAATTGCCTTCTCCATACAAACTAGTAAAGTTAAAATGACCAATTTGTATGGGGAAGCCATATTTTTTTTTCATTTGCGACACATGGTTCCATGGGAAAAGTTGTTCGTATTGACCAGTAGAACATCATATTAGCCCAAAGTACACCCATTCAAATTCACCCTGTATATCCAAATAAATATTTTTTATTGTTTGAAAGCCTTTTATCACTATAATAGTTTTAATTTTAATTAGGTACATATTAGTTATTTATTTTGTTAAAGAAGGTAAGTAAGTAAGCAAGTAAATAAGGAACCTTTTAAAAAAAAAAATTGCCTCTTGTTTGACGTGTTCGGACCCTCAAAGAATCCCTATATAATGTTATAATTGAACAAATCAACTAACAGATTATCCTTTTTTTATTATTTAGGTTTAAGGCAAAGGAATCTAGCCCATATACAGCCTTGACTTATGAAAATATATCAGTTTTCTAAAACTTAAATGAAATGGTAATATATCAAAGATTTTTACGAAAAAATCCATTAATATATATCCTCGCACCCTAATCTCTAAATAAGTTACAATTTTATTAGTCGAAAGATGAAACCAATCTTATATGCCATCTTATAGGTTTAAAATAGCATATAAAAGAGATAATTTTTATTTGAGAGTGCTGTTACAAAACAGGCACTTGCAAAATTACACTTACTTTAAATTAAAATAAATATATATTTGTAATGCAATGGCTATCTAAAGAATCAAGGACAGACTACCCTGGACCTGGAAAGCTCCTCAACCTAAACAATATCCTAAAATATGTCATGAATATATTTGAGGACAGGACTGAGGTATGATCATGGAATGGAGAAATACACAAAAGATTCTATTGGGTTAGACATATGACTCATGTTAGCCGTAAACCCAATAAAATAAGTGTGGTCATCCACTTTATTACCTACTACAAATAGTTGTAACTATAGATAGGGATCAACAAATAGAATTGCTTTATTTTTCAACCTGTTTTATTGGTTGATCCCTATCTATACTAGTGATGTGCAATTCGTGGGGATAGTCTCACTCAAATAATCACCAAACTTCGCTCCATGTCAGTTTCATTCAGTTTTCAAACTCGAGTTGGAGAGAATTGGCTCGAGTTGTTTCGAGTTAGTTAATTGAGTCAACCATCACTAAGTTATTAGAAGTAAACAAAGTTAGCAAAAAATCATGGTAGAACTACTGGTGAATAGAGAATTACATGCAAAAATTAAAAAAAAACATATTTTATTAACCTTCCAATTTCATGAATATTTTTTAATTGAATTATGGACATACCTTTGTAGGATAAACTGCTGAAGTTGGGAATGCTTCAAAAGAGGTTAAATCTGTATATTTTCTTTCCATAACTTTTTTAGTGGCCGGACAATAATGAACACTTCTCACCACCTTAGGTCTTACCAAAGACACTCGGGTCACAATACCTTCCACACATATTAGGTTACCGAGATATCTGAAAATATTAGGTATATCATATTTAAACAAACAGGGGATTCTTGAAATTTAAATGTAAACTACGAAGATATTGGTTTAAGCTATGTATATAGAATATTATACATGTGATTTTAGTATATTGCAAATAATCATATGTATATAAAAAAACTTATATTGGGTCTATAAATCATTTGTATTTGACAATGTAGTATGAAAAAAGGGAGACATGTTCCATGAGAAATTTTAAGCTTATAATACTTCAAACGAAACAGGTTCCTTGGGTAGCAGTCAGACGTACCTTGAGGTTAAACTTCTCGGTGTAACATGTTTACTTCCAAAGCTTCCAGAAAATGCTACAAAAAACTCCTCTTGCTCCTTGGCGTAAGTAGGATCAATAGACGAAACGTATTCTTTGAGAGCTCGGCAAAAGGCTATTTGTTCTTCAAAAGAATTCTCTAACAAATTCTTAGCTCTATTTGGGTTCTTCCTTCGTAGGTCATTAACATTTACAACGAGCCGTTTAGACTTTTCAGCTATCATATTTTTGACTCTATCCATATAAATAGCTTGATCTTCCTATAATTAAACATTATTTTTTATGGATTGAGAATGGGATTAATTGAAAGAAAATAAATAAAGGTTATATTATTACCTCGTCATCTAAAAATTCTAAGTACTCCCTTTGTAAATCACGAACATGTTGATCGAAGTTATCTTCTTCCATATTTTATAATAATAGATATTATATTAAGAAATAATTATTGTATTACAAACAAAAAATACTGAATTTTTGGCGCGTAAACCACAGCACAGATTATATAAGTAGAGATGAAGACTCCACTTTTCAACCCGGGGCCTTACCGGGGGCCTTACCAATCGATTAGAGGTGAGCGTAGATAGTTACAGAAGAGAAACCTATTTGCAGTTTCGTAGTAAATCCTTCCATTATACCTATAAAACTGTTTCTTGAGTAGGGTACTAGGTTGGTGGGCCCGTAACCTGATAGCGGAGCTCGTTTTTAGTGGATACCGAGGAATGTTAAGAAGGAAAAGCTTATTAGTCTTTTAGAGATATATTTTTCAACAATATTACAATAAACATATTTATGTTAGCTTTCACACTGACAACCTTTCTTTTTTATACACAAGTAACAGTTTCTTCTAAACGTCTAATTGTGCCAAATATTAATCATAAAGTACATAGATCATAAAACAATTTTATTTTATGATGTCTGCTGCATAGGTATTTTAACCTAAGAAGATACGGAAGCCATAAGGCACATTACATTGTCTGTGAAACTAAACATTGCTTTTCGGTGTATAGGCACAAAAGAAATAATAGTAGGTACAAGTAGTATAGGTAGATTATGTGGAATGATATAAGTGCGAATAATACCTTTAAAGGAAACAGATTGTACCTACCTACTAAGTTGAAACAAAAACTTACAAAAACATTGCCTCAGTATATTTGCTTAGTCTATGTTATTTATTATTAAGCAACCTACGTACCTACCTAATTGGGAAAATAAATAAGTATGTACGACTTATCAAAACTGCATAACATTTCTAGAAATAGTCAGTTCAACTTTTACTACTTATCAAACAAAACTAAACCTGACCTTGTAAACATAACTTATAAATACTTAGCTATACTATAGCGTGTTCTTTGGTGAGGCCCCCGGTAGGGCCCCTGAAATCTGATGACATTAACCTTGCGGTCCGATTCGCGACAAAATCGATGTCAGCGCTGTCAGCGCCGGTCCGATTGAGCGTAAGCGCGCTAACGATAGATGATTTGACATTAATAGTGACGTCATTACAGACGCCATATTGGACTTACAGTGATTTTGCTTCTGGGTGAAATCGCTGTGAGCGCTGTCAAAATGACATTTATCTAGAGACATGTTTTTGAGGAAAGTATTAAAATTTCTAAAATAATTATTAAGTAGATAGTTAAAAGTGTTGTGTTCTCATTTATTTTGGTATTTAGGTAAACAAATATATAAAATACATTAAAATTCATTATATTTTTATGGCGTTTTATTTGACATTTAAACAGAGTGAGAGGAGCATAATGCACCAGAACATCAATGGTTTAATTAATAAATCAGATTTATTAACAGTTCATATTGAAGATTTGGAAAAAAATGGTAAGGTTATCGATGTTCTATGCATTACGGAACACAATATGATGAAAGGTGACGAAAAACAATTGAATATCCCTAACTATAATCTTGCTTCAACATTCACTAGAGAAAATAGAAATGGAGGATCGTGCATATTAACAAAATCATATCACAAGTATATAAATTTAAATCACATTGTTAAATATTCAATACACAATCTTATAGAGTGTTGTGCCATAGTATTAATTGATCATAATATAGTAATTTTATGTATATATAGAGTCCCTAAAAATAATTTGAATAGTTTGACAATATTTATGGAAACTTTTGATAATGTGTTAAACAATATTTCCTTATTGAACCGACAACCCAAAATAATTGTAACTGGAGATTTCAATATAAACATTCTGAAACGAAATTCTACTACAATATCACTTGAACAAATAATTTCAAGTTATAATTTACAATTTAAGATAGATAAACCAACTCGTATTAGTAGCGGGTCATGTATTGATAACATAATCACCAATATAAAGGGTAGTAAAGGTCAAATACTTGAACTGGCACTTTCTGACCACACAGCTCAACTATTGAAGTGCCCAGTTAAAAAAACAAGTACAATATCTCACTGGTATAAATATGTACGTGATTATCATATAGACAACCTTAACAAATTTAAGCTCTGTTTTACAACATATTCATTTAACGACGTGTTTAATTTAACTGATGCTAATCAGGCTTTTCAAACATTTCTTGATTATTTTCAATTGATGTATGACCTTTGTTTCCCCAGTATTAGAATAAAAGTAAAAATTAAAAACACCCCTAAGTGGGTGTCAAAAGGAATAAAAAAATGTAGCAAACGCAAAAGACAACTATTGTTAAACTATATAAAACATAAAACTAGCGATAACAAGCTATTATTTAAAACATATTCTAAGAGATTAAAAAATATAATAAATCTGACTAAAAGAGCTCAAAATGACTACAGCATAAAAATGGCTAAAAATAAATCTAAAATCACCTGGAAAATTATTAACGAACTTAAGGAAAACCTACCAAAATCAGATATAAAACAAATTAAAAACAATGGTAAAGTATTTAAAAACCCAAAAGAGATAGCGGAAGAATTTAATAAACATTTTATAAATCAGTTTAAACCTAATTTATGCTTAAACAATAATAATTTTATACAAACATGTAAATATAATAAATCAAATTCGATATTTATGGGACCTACAACACCAAAAGATATATACAAAGTAATAAAAAATATAAAAAATACAAATAGTACAGGTTATGACAACATTAACACAAAATCCATCAAACATGTAGCATTAGAAATATCACCAGTAGTTAGCTTTGTAATAAATTTATGTATTGAACAAGGGATATTTCCATGTGCATTAAAAATATCAGTAATCAAACCTGTGTTTAAGAAAGAAGATAAGGAAAACATGGATTTCTATAGGCCTATAGCATTGAATTCAATATTCTCAAAAATTATAGAAAAGGTCATTTATAATAGTCTATACGCTTATTTTGAAATAAACCACATTTTAACAGACGAACAAAAAGGGTTCCGAAAATCAAAAACAATCAATATGGCTATATATGACCTAATACAAAAAACTATTATACATTTAGATAAGAGTAAACCAGTAGTGGCACTATACATGGATCTTACTAAAGCATTTGATTATGTTGATCATAATATATTGTTACACAAACTTAGCATATATGGCGTAAGAGGTAATGTTTTAGGTTTAATAGAGTCTTATTTAAAGGATAGGAAACAAAAAGTTGAAATTAAAAGAATATGTGAAAGGTCAAAAGAGGAAAGAACTTATAATTCTACACTACAAACTGTTTATAATGGTGTGCCACAAGGTAGTGTATTAGGTCCCCTTCTATTTTTAATCTATATCAATGATCTTCCAAAATCAACAACGCAGTCTACTATATTATTTGCAGATGATAGTACTGTTGTCTTTGTCGGTAATAATTCACATACACTAGAGTATGAAATTAATTCTACTCTAGATAGTATCATTCAATGGCTAAATATTAATAATCTAAAACTAAACATAAGCAAAACAAAATTAATGCAATTTCGACTAAAAAGCACACCTGTGACTTTAAACGTAAATTATTCAAATAAAATAGTTGAAGAGATCGAGTTTACAAAATTTTTAGGATTAACAATAGATAATAAATTTAATTGGAAGAAACATATAGAAGCAGTTTGTACAAAGCTTTATAGGTTCTCTTATGCTTTGTATCGACTAACTAAAGTTGTCAACAAACATGCTGTAATGACTGCATATCATGGCTATGTTGTATCAACTATTAGGTATGGAATAATATTTTGGGGATATTCGACAGATCGCGAATTGGCATTTAGGGCCCAAAAAAGATGCGTAAGGTCAATTTGCAACTTAAGACCTATTGATAGTTGTAAGGATTATTTTAGATCATTAAAAATCTTAACATTGCCATGTATATACATATATGAAATAATAATATTTGTCAGAACTAATTTATCTTTGTTTACAAAATATAAAAGTACTAGGTATAAGGATAAAATTTGTCCAGTACAACAGAGAACATCACTCTTGAGCAAAAGCATTTTAGGTATGGCCCCTAAAATCTATAATAAACTACCTAAAAATCTGACAAATGTAGATGATATTGAAATATTTAAAGAACGTTTAAAAAAATCTTAATTGAAAAAGCTTTTTACAGTGTAGATGAATACCTTAATTATTTTTAAAGTAAATCTATTACCAAATAATTTTAATAATTATCAAATAAACGTATATAATTAAATAATAATTAATAATATATACAAATTCAAATGATCAATATATTATTGGAATTAATCAAATAAATAAATAAATAGAATAGTCAATAATATTTCATTGTTCATCAATTATTCATTATAATGACAATTGTTAATAATTAATGTATACCTAATTATAAATAATATTCGAACAAAATTTATAATAATCATCATTGATAATACCAACTGTAATGTAATTGAGCTTTATTGATACCTACCCTGTTATAATCATTTCAGTTATAGTACTAGAGTTTGAATTAACTGTGTTAAAATTTGTGCGCCTTTTTAGGCAAATTCTGTACAGTACTAACCCCTAACAACAATTTATTCAGAATTTTTGCAAATAAAAAAAAAAAAATAAATAAAAAAATTTCATTTCAAAAAAAATTTCAAATTTCAAATTTCATTTCAAAATTTCAGCATATGTTTTAGTTGCGAGATAGAGGGAGATACAAGTGATGTTTTGTGAGCGCGCTTAATCACTGGTCCGATTCATTAGCACGCTAATAGCGCCGTGAGCGGTCTCATCGCGCTTTTTGAATCGGACCGGTGATTATGAACGTCAGCGCTGACAGCGGTGTTATCGCCATTCGGACCGTGAGGTTAGTTTTTATACCACAGAGCCGTGTTCGGAATCCTAACATTTTGTTTTGTTTTTACATAATTGGAAAATTCAAAGATTTTTCAACCATACAGCCTGAAATCCTGTTAGGATTTTAACGCTGGGTAATGTCAATTACCCATTTGTGCGATAAAAATATTGAAAAATGCTTAGAGCAAGAGATGTGTGACATACCCATTGTCAAATTGTTAGTTCACGAATGCGCTTCAGGGGCTCTAGAGAAAAATCAGGCGAGGCGACGTGTCGTGTCGCCTTCAATCAAAACTGTATAGACTTTGGTAAGTGACAGCGTACCTCACGCCTACTGTCACTGTCAAAATACATACGTTTTTGACTGAGGCGACGCGACATGTCGCCTCGCCTGCTTTTTCTCTAGAGCCCCTGGCATGCATATTAAATATACTCATGCATGTTTGAATGAAAAAAATCGTCTGTGGGCGCGTTCGTTTTAGGACAGAAACATGTTCACAACAATCACGATGAATATTTATGCGTTTTTTTGAGATTTCGGCGGCAAAAGTGGCGATGTGATCTGCCACAATGGCCTTTTTTTTTGGCCCAGAATGCTACCGGGAACTGATCACAACGACCCCAGTCGATAGGTGAGGCGTTGTGAACATATTTTGACATTTGTGGTTGTGACAGTCAGACAAATCATTTCGATTTAAAATACAATAAATTTAATCCTAAAAATATAAGACGGCTGCGACTTTTAAAACAACAACAAGTCGCAGCCGTCTTAT
>CAWUHH010000531.1:0-16966 GCA_963921915.1 Hyposoter dolosus
CATATTAAAAACATATTATATTTTGTTATATTGACACTTTGTATTTCAAAAAGCGCCATCTATAGTTTTTTTGTGGTACTATCATCATATGGTACTAGCGCCATCTATCGCTATTTTTTTGTACTATTATTCTCCGTATTATTTTTGGTTGCCTAAGTTTTCCTTACAATTTTTCAATTATTATTATTATTGGATTATGCTAAATGTATGACAGAGTTAGGCACTGCCTTTGTACCTCAAACAATCAAATATTTGTGATAAATTAAAATCTAATAGGACTAGGAGCGCAGAAACTGTAGGTAGCAAGTCGTTAGGCACACGGTATTAATGAAAGAACGAGAACTTCTCTGTACAAAACTGTTGAGAAGTACCAGGAGCGCAGGAGTCCTTAGCGGTACAAATAGGAAACTATACTGTGTCCTGCTCACATGACGCGTGCAGAGCGAGATCGCATGCATCTGGGTGGAGCTTGAAGTCGTGAGTTATTAATATTATCCTACTAATTTGCAATGTTACGTAATTCTAATCAAATTTACCTAATGTTTTGATATTTTTCTTTTGTCATTTATTAATAAGGTAGGTATTGTTTTTTTGTCACTTTCGCATTCTTTAGTCGCGTTACTTGTACTATTATTTCTTCTGTGAGAGGTTTATGGTGATGATTTTAATTTGTTTGTGCAGAACCTTTTAATTATAATAAGTAATGGCTTTTTATCGCAAATTTCGCAAAATATGTCATTGTAGACTACGTTGTGATTTTTTAAACATTTAAAATTGCTAAAATCTCATTTCTTTGGTATGTTACTATAAATTATGCCTACCTTATACTAAAACCCTGTGCACGCCACTGATACATATCGACATACACCTGAGTCATATCCATATTTATTTATGAGAAAAAAAAACGGAAACATAAAAATAAACTATGGAAATGGAAAATAATAGTTTGCGTAATTAAATTTGTACGCCCTTACAACGTTACATCGTACTAAGTATTAGTTCAAATTTTTACCACTAGCGGCGCTAGTTGTCAGTTTATTAACATATTATGTGTCGTTGTGATTTTGTATGGAAGGCTCAGATTAATTATTATTATTAATCTGAGATGGAAGGGAATATTTATATCTATGCATATACAGAATAATATTGGATGCGTTATGTGGCTGCGTTCCAAAACGAGGTAATAATTGACCTGGGACCTTATTCCGAGTTTTCAAACGTTAAACACGACAAGACGTTGCGCAAACTATTAATATTGAAATATAAGTTTTTAATTTCAATCGACATATAGTCCGTATTAGGTTGGCTATAATAATGCCGCCATCTTGAAATACACGAATTCTTCGCAAGTTTGTACATCTTATGGGCATTGGAATTTCAACTCTATATTTAATAGGATAGAAGTTAAATTTCAATCTTGTCGTCTTTAGCGGTTGCAAACTCGGAATAAAGCCCCTGTGCAGTCTGTCGAAAAAAAGGAAGAGGCCGAGATATGTAAATTGTGTATATTCCACATGGCCTTGCGGTCCGATTCACGACAAAATCGATGTCAGCGCCGCGCCGGTCCGTATGAGCGTAAGCGCGCTAACGATAGATGATTTGACATTTATAGTGACGTCATTACAGACGCCATATTGGACTTGTGTTCGATTTCACCCAGAAGCAAAATCACAGTAATTTTGCTTCTGGGTGAAATCGCTGTGAGCGCTGTCAAAATGACATTTATCTAGAAATATGTTTTTGAGGAAAGTATTAAAATTTCTAAAATAATTATTAAGTAGATAGTTAAAAGTGTTGTGTTTTCAGTTATTTTGGTATTTATGTAAACAAATATACAAAATACATTAAATATCATTATTTGTTAATGGCGTTTTATTTGACATTCAAACAGAGTGAGAGGAGCATATGTTTTAGTTGTGAGATAGAGGGAGATACAAGTGATGTTCTTGTGAGCGCGCTTAATCACTGGTCCGATTCATTAGCACTCTAATAGCGCCGTGAGTGGTCTCATCGCGCTTTTTGAATCGGACCGGTGATTATGAACGTCAGCGGCCACATTCTGTTTCTTATAACGTGATCGTTATATTGTCAAAATAACGAATTCCGCTATTAGCGCGCTCTCCTCCAATCAGAGTAGTTTTTAACCTTCGCTTATTGGAGGAGAGCACGCTAATAACGGAATTCGTTATTTTGACAATCTAACGCTCACGTTATAAGAAACAGAATGTGGCCGCAGCGCTGCAGCGGTGTTATCGCCATTCGGACCGTGAGGTTATTAGTCTGTGCTCACTACCTACTGTCGTAGATATATTATTAATCTATGACCTACTGTCACTACTGTCAGTGATTTGGGCCATGTACCTATTTATGCTTTGTATTTTATTTTTATGCAAAACAATTACCTAAATGATTTAAAAACTACGTAATTCCATTTATTTAAAAATATATTTAGTAATTTTAAGATCAGTGTTCTTTTATGTGTTATTGTTTTAATTAAATAATTTAAAATATGTCCATAATGGCTGAGTTGTCGACTTCCGAGACCAAACAATTTCTTGAAAAAGCTGATAATGTAAACCTAAAACATGTAAACATGGTGAAAAACGAAGGAGACGTAAATGCTGAGCTTAAATGTTTAATTTGTTCTATTAACATCGCTGAGAAATTTGATATTTACTGCACCAAGACAAACTGTTTAAACATATCTTTGTATAATTTTATATGTAAATTCACGCATGTAAACTTTGAAGTTAAAAAAGGATTTTCTAAATTTATGTGTAAGGTTTGTTATGGACTGGTGAATATAGTGGAACAGGCCGAGGAAGAGTATAATAAGTTAAAGAATAACTTTGAGTCTATATTAAGTAAAAACCCTCTGTTTGGAGAGTCTTCAGTGAATTTTAATGTAAAAAGTGAAAAGTTGGATGTAGAAGAAAACTTTGTGAAATCTGACTCTGAAGATGAACCTTTGTCAGTCACCAAAACTAAACGACATAAAGGAAAAAAACCTAAAACAAGAAATAAAAAAAGTGTAAAAAAAAAAGATATACAGTATGTGAATTTTTTATATTTTTTATTATCATCACATTCCAAATAATGCAAGGTTCCAATATTGTTACTTAAAAACTAACAAAAAAAAATTTCAGGGACATAGAAGAAGCTACAATGAAAAAAAGCGGTGAAGCCTTGTGGTTGGAAATGAATATAGTTGAACCAGAAAGATTGCCTAAATTAAAAATTGAAAATACTGGGTTTGTTTATTCTTTTTTAATTTATTGAGGCATGGAATGTAACCTGTTTTCTCCCTGGTTGTAAGCAGAACTACAAAGTTTATGAGTCAATCAATACATTGTTTTTAACTGCATTTGCTGCTTTCACTCAATCTTGCCTGATGGAAAGCAATGATGAGGCCGAAGTGATAGCATGCTTATTATTGCCCACTCTATATAAAGGAGATGTAATGATACAAATGAAGAATGGGGCTATATTGACAAATTAACTAACAATTTTATAACTTTGCTCAAAGGAGAGACCACCTTTTACAAGAAATCAATGCAATAAAATAAATGAATTAAAAGTGTATCCATAGACTAAAACTGAAATATGACTAGCTTACTTGAAGGTTTTTGTATGTGTGGTGGTTGACTTTAAAGTTATTGAGACCTTCCTCCCACCTAATGACCTTTTGCAAATTATATTTCAGAATTTAATGTTAGACTAATGTTATTTCAGAACTGAAAATGAGCTTCAAAATGGAATTGACTACCAATTAAAAGAAGAAATTGATTCTTGTGTTGATGATGACTATAGCCAAGACTTTGAACCTGATGATGGTGAGGAAGATGATGAATTTAATTGCGAGGATAATGAGTTATTAATACCTAAGAAAGTAGGTAGAAAAAAAAGGAAAGAAAATTCTAAAAAGAAAACACTTTTAAAGTGTGATCAGTGTGATGCTAAATACTCATCCCCAGGTAAAATAAGTATTTATTATTAATTAGGCTTAGAATCTGTTTATTTTTTTGTAAGGGCATTTAAATAGTTACTGCAGTAACTTGGCCATGAGACCTTTTATGGCATACAAATCCAAGGTAGGTTCATGGGAGTATTTGATTGGGTAAAGAGGGTACCCTCTAAGGAAGTGTAAGTAAGTGTTGATATTGCTGGAATGTTATTCACAAATATCTGGCACCTGCATGGTAAATTTATGTTTAAATAAAAACATTGTCACATACATTCTATGGATTGTTAAGTATACATAGTCTGGCCATAAATACTGTTACAATAAAAAAAAAATATATATTACATTTGAATTTGGAATCTGCATTTTTTACAATCATTCATTATGTTTTCTCATTTTGGCGCCAATATATTGTACAATATTAAAATGGAGTGGGGTGATAAAGAGAACCGAATCGCTGTAATTGCATTACACAAAGTAGGTATGGAGCCAAATGCAATTTTTAAAACTCCATACACTTGGTATTAGTCAAATGTTTGTGTACCAGGCTATTAATAGGTACCTCCTCTGTTTGTGGCAGAAAAATATCCACGTAGTGTTCTTACGAAAAAGGTGGTCAATGCATTAAGGGAAATAATTCGAAGAAATCCTGTCCAAAAGCAAAAGATTTTATCTCGGGAGATGAAGATAGCACCTAGTACCATTTCGCGTATTTTAAAAGATGACTTAGGACTTGCAGCCTATAAGAGATGCAATGGTCATTTCTTAACTGATAATTTAAAAAAGAATAGGCCGGTAATATTGAAACAACTACTGAAGCGGTACACAATGGGAGGTCACAGAAATAAAATATTTATGGATGAAAATTTTTTTACAATTGAGCAACATTTTAACAAACAAAATGACTGTATTTATGCTCAAAGAAAAAAGCTTAATGAAGCTTCCCAAACAGAGTGCATTATCCGACTTCAGTGATGGTTTGGTGAGGTGTTAGCTATGAAGGAGTGACAAGCCATATTTTTGTGAAAAAGGTATCATAACATCAGCACAAGTGTATCAAGATACCATTCTTGAGAAGGTAGTTAAGCCCCTTAATAACACCATGTTCAATAACCAAGTTGTCCTTCCAGCAAGCCTCGGCGCCCGGTCATAAAGCTTGGTCCACGCAGTCTTGGTTGGAAGCTAACATTTCGGACTTTATCAGAGCTGAAGACTGGCCGCCGGCTAGTCCTGATCTTAATCCGTTGGATTATGATTTATGGTCAGTTTTAGAGAGTATGGCTTGCTTTAAACATGATCATTTGGAGTCCCTAAAATAATCCATACGATTGGCAGTGTAGAATTTTACCATGAAAAGTGTGCATGCTTCTATTGATAACTGCGGGCCAACCATCAACGGCTTCGAAAATAAATTACGTATTTGGTACCACGAAAGAAAGAAAGTAAAGTAATGTGAAGTAGCATAGTTCGAGTTGAGATCGCGCCGCTCGTTCGAGTTAATGTCAGTCCTTTATATAAAACGGTACCACCGACGCCTCTGGCTTCGAGTTAAAAATAAGTGTCAAATTTCTCAATAGCTATAAAGGTACTTTTTTGAGATAGAGTAAGACCAAAAAACAATAATTATCTAATAAATATGATCAATATTGTACATTTAACATCATTCCTATGAAATACAAATTATTGGCCGCGACTTCGCAAGGATATAAGAATTTAATGGATTCTTTCATATACACACACCGGCAGAATTAGCGGAACACAAAAAAAAGGAAGAATTAATATATCTTTTTCGTAACACTGGCCGGTTACATTACTTTTTTATAATTTTTTACATTACATTAAAAAACGTCTAATTTGAAAATGTCAACAGTAATTTTTTTCATTCGTTTGTTTTAATTTTTCATTCATACATCTCTGTCGACTGCTTCAAAGTAGATTTTCCGTTTTCGTAAATTTCATAAATTCCATTTGAAAAACATTATATTGCTTTATGAGACTTTTGTATTTTCTTGCTTATTGATAAGTTACCTATATTTTTTTCAAAATCAATTCAGCACTTTAGACATTAACTTTCCACAAACAGACAGACAAACAGTCTTACTTTTGAGGATATTTATGATTTACTGTGGTACCTATATTTTCTAATGTAGGTAAGGTCAAGTAATGACCGCCTCCACGGTCCAGTGGCTGCGCCTTAGGCGTTGTATTCGGAGGTCATGGGTTCGATTCCCATTCATTGAAAAATTATATTTGTATGTTTTTCGGTAGTTTACTGGTTATTTATAAAATATAATATTTATTTAATATTTTTGTTGACTTGTACTAAGTTTACAAGAGATATACATAGTACAAGTCTAGAGCTTTTATAATGTGAGGAAGTTAGTATTTGTCTTTAGGAGGTTAAGAGGTTCAGCTAGTATAAACATACTAAAAATGGTTTATTATACACTCTGCCAGTCACTGGTTGAATATTGCATTATGAGCTGGGGAGGTGCAGGAAAAACCTATATTCTACGCCTAGAACGTGCACAATGTGCCGTTCTAAAGGTTCTTACTGGCAAACCTTATAGATTTCCTACAACATTGCTCTATTCTGAGTGTGAGGTACTCACTGTCAGGCAACTTTTCATACTGCACTGTATATCTTACACACATAAGAAAACTGACTTCAATATTGATCTCTTTTCTAGGAGAAGAAATGACCTAGTATGTAAAAGCACACCTCATACATCCGCAATAGGCAGAAGACATTATTTTTTTCTAGGACCATACTTATATAATAAACTAAATAAGGATATAAATATATTTTCATTAAGTGGCTATTTATGCAAGGATAAAACTAAATGCTGGTTACAAAAACTTACATACACGGAAACAGAAGAACTACTAAACATTATTAGCTAATTGGTAATATCTTTGGTAAAGAGGTACTTCTGGATTTATTTTTATAATATTTAAAACATCATTTAATATATATTTTTAAGGTAGATTATTAAATTAAACATATTGTGCCATGTTAATTTTGTATACATTAACCCCATACTCATGTAGGTATTGTTGGGGTGTTTTTGGGTATATTTGTACGCATGTCTGTATGTATATATATACATCCCGATACATTTTTGGCGTCCTTTCCAACTCCATTATTATGACGTCCACCATTTTTAGTGGATTTATTTTGATTTTGTTAATGAATATTGGCGTATATTTAGAGTACTAATTCAGTGGTATTAATATTATTTCGAAATATTGTGTTTTTTATTATATACATTTTTATCTAACATACATACAATTTTTAAGCCTTTTAAACCCCATTTCATTTCATGGTCATTTTGGCTTCCTCGTATATTACATGTATATTTGACTATATTTTTACATTTAAGTGGCGTCTATCATAAAATCAGTTTAAGCGAGGTCCCATGTATATTGTTTATTCGCTAAATATTTTAAACACATTCACATTAGAGCTCCATTTAGTTTGAATACAATTTGAATTCACTGAATATTATAGCAGGTATATTTTGTGTTTGGGCGTCTAGCTAGACGCATAAAATATAAAAATATCAGTTCTATTCCGATAGACCTATAGTTTTATTTGGTTAGCTTTAATAATGCCGCCATCTTGAATAAACAAATTCTTCATATTTGATTATGTGTGAGTATTGGAATTTAAACTCTATATTCAAGGGAATAAAACTGATATTTCCATTTGGGGGTAAATTACAAGCTATGATCGTCTTGATAGTTCGTAATTTACCCCCTGGTAAGTCAAACTACTGACATACGAGTAATGCCACAGAAGAAATAATAGTTTATGCGAACATCAGTCTAATGTTTAGTCAGCAATTCGACGACAAGTGTGGGAGTTGGTAAAGTTTTGATAATAGTTTATATTGCATATAAACTTCCATAATGTGAGTAATAAAAATAAAGAAAAAATAATCATTTATTAAAATCAATTTAATATAATGCAAAACAGTCACACAATACTAGGACACTTTATAAATTTATTTATTTAATAGAAAAATTGTACATTACAGAATTATCTAACTAATACCTCAGCAAACAGTGTATGGCCGCGCACGCGCAGGTACCTATCTGGTACAAACAGATAATTGTTGTAATATAGTAGGTATGTAACTTTTCCCCCTTAATATATCTAAAATATATAACACTAAAGCCTTATTACGACGAACTGCTAACGAATTAAAGTTGAGCATACCCAATAGAAACAAAGTAGGATACATAAATGGATAGTATCCATAAGTCTTATTATACAAACATCTTAAGAACATTTTCTGCGCCTTTTCTACCATAAGGGTGTATGTACCTACCCTCGGATTCCATAAAATGGAGTTGAACTCCAATATGCTCCGGACATTTGAGTTGTACAACACTACCAGGGTTCCAGGATCAGAAAAGTCTCGTGTTTGCCTCATTACCCATCCTAAGTTCTTTCTAGCTCTTGCACACATTTTGATGTGGTTGATTATATGAGTGTGGAATGTTAAATCACTGCTGAACAGAACTCCGAGATCCCGGACCGTATCCAAAATGCGCGTAAGCTGGGCTTTCTCAAGCGTATAAGGGTAACCGATACGACTTTGGGATCGAGAAAAAGTCATCATTGAACATTTTTCTATGTTCAGATCAAGACAGTTCTCGATACTCCATTGGTGTATCTGAAGTATACACTGCTGGAACCGCTCACAATCCTGCTGAGTTTATACGGAAGTTGTCAGCTTCACATCATCAGCAAAAAGAAGGACGAGACATTCCTTGGGTATCACCTGTACAATATCATTAATGAAAATAAGGAACTCCAATATCTAAGTAGGTACATTATATAAAAAAATATTCAATAATAAAAAGTAAAATAAAAAACTATCCAGTATAATTAAACTTAAACAAAAAAATACTTTAAAAAGTATCACAATAAAAAACGCTTAAAAAATAAAGACATCTTGTTATAAAAAAAGTTACGTATGAAACGTAAATACAATTAAAATTGTTCAATAATAAAAAAAAATGTTCACAATTAAAAAGCAAAGACAAAAACGCTTATAATACTAGGGATTCTTTGACTCAGGAAATATAAAGAACAAAATAGGTAGAAGATACTACCTATCTTTATTCTATCTTTTTATGATTCAGATGAATCAGCATAGGCAAATTGTAATTTGTTAAAACCCCAATCACGGCCAGGTTTATGAATGTGGAGGAAGTGATAGTATCTTGTCAGAGCCGTAGAAAATGGCGTTTTAACTATCTCTGCCTACCTTCCAAAGGTTAAAAGAAAAAAGTTTAAAGGTTAGAAGAAGTTGTTGTAGTAATTATTTTATGAACTAAAAATGGTATGGAAGCTCTTCCGAAGAATGAACCTAAAATTATATGTGGCTTGGAAATCAAGAATTTAATATTTAAATAGTTGTTTTAAAAGAATTAAAAATTTAAGAGATGGTAGGAAATTGAACAACATTATTATTAAGTACTTTGCTGGTGATGCTATTTTATTGTAGAATTCATCAAGAACACTGAAGAAACTTTGTCGGTAATGAATGAAATAGGTAGGAAGAAAGGATTACAAATAAAAATACAGAAGGCTAAATTAATGGTATTTGAAATATGCGAGAATGCAACTGAATGTAAAATTTATGTGGAATGAATGTTGAACAAATGAGTTTTTATATCTGGGAAGTATTGTACAAGACACAGTAAGATAGAGATGTATGGATGGAGATAGTGAATGCGAGAAATAAGGTAAATGGTCCATTTAATGATATTATGCGCAATAGCATTATTTCCCTAACAGCCAGGAAAATTGGTCAAAATAGTTTTCTGCTCCCGAGACTTAAGTATGGATGTGATACATGCAATGAAAGTTGTGTATTGAGAGAAAGAAGTAGAACGGAAATCTTTCAATATTTGATGTTGTATCAAATATTGAAAGAAGTATGTCATGGTGGTTCGGTCATGTTGAATGTATAGATGCTGAATGAAGAACTAAACAAATATAAAATGTTAAAATACAGAATAATAGTTAATATAAGCGGTAAATAAATTTTAGTCCACAAAAATATTCATAAAACCAACTAACTTGCCTTCTTAATTAGAACTAACATACTGTTTACAATTAATTACCTTTAAGCATCATACATACATACTATCATTTTAATTAATTCTAAAACAGTTTATTAGTTTTAATTAAGAAGGCAAGTTCCTGCGATGATCACTGCAGTAGAACTGAAATTTACTTACTGCTTAAATTAATGGTATAATTTTACTTTATGACATCGGAAGATTATTAAGTAATTATTTTGACTTTATTATACCTATTGATACATCTTTTAGAATGAAGTCGGAAGATTTATTAAGTAATTATTTTGACTTTATTATACCTATTGATACATTATTTAGAATGAAGTCGGAGGATTTATTAAGTAATTATTTCGACTTTATTATACCTATGATACATCTTTTAGAATGAAGTCGAATAATCAATAAATATTCTGATGTCATATTGTAAATATTTACCAAATTAATAAATCATTGTTGTGCTGTGAAGCCAATTAATTAGTATTTCAGTTATTTAAATCGGATAGGTAAGTATTTTTTATATTCATACAGCCACACTAAAACATAAAAAAATCAAATATTTTTACTTTTTAATATTAGTTTTGATAGTTCAGACCCGTGGTCGTCAAACTGCGGTCATACAACTCACTATAAGGGCCGGTTGCATCCAAGTGTCTGTTAACGTAATGTAACGATTAAAATAAAAAATGGCATCGAATGTACCAGCTGTCATTCGAACTGCACAATAAATTTGGTACATTCGTTGCCATTTTTTAATTTAATCATTACATTAACAAAGAGTTCATTTTGATGCGACATAGGCTAAGCCTTTAAATCGTATTACTACTTACGAATGCAAGTAAAGAAATAATAATTCTACCCAGGTACCTACCTATCTATGCAAGCGTTCGATTAAGTTATTAATTTGGCTTAAAATCCCACCAAATGTTTGTTTGGCATATTTATTTATTTATTTATTTTATTTATTTATTACATTTCAGGTAAACTTACGGCTAACAAATTAATAGTTAGTTATAGTATTTTAATATAAGGCCATTAATAAGTTTACACATATAAATGTAACGTGATGCATAATAATAGTCTTATACCAAACAAAAATATAAACAAAAACAAAAATAATACAAAGAAAATAACAAATAACAATAATGAAGTTCAAACAAAATTACCAATTATACCTAAAACTAAAAAAATCTCTCACAGAATGATCCGGCTAGAGTTTTTCGCGCAAAAGACGGCTTCGTACAGAATAGGTCTAAATCAGAACTATTACTATTAAAGAAACTGCACGTCCTCCAAATATATGCATTTTGCCTAAAATTTGTATAAGCAATAGGCAGATGGAAGATGGCAGAACTCCTTGTTCTCAAGCCAGTGGTCCTTAAGTTTAATTGACTAATCAATTCAGAGGAATCCACCTTACCGCGGAATACATCAATAAGGTAGGTTACATCTGCAATATTTCGCCTAATTGTCAAAGGCAGAAAGTGATGTTTAATACACTTTTGCTCATAAGTTAAGTTCCTTTGACCAGTTCTAAAACATAAATATCGCATGAATATTTTTTAAATATTCTCTACACGTGTTCTGTGTACCTCATATCTGGGATTCCATATTTGTGATGCGTACTCCAAGAGGCTACGAACATACGAACAATATAAAATTTTGATGGTTATGACGTTTTTAAAATTTGAAGACATTCTTAAAACAAAGCCCAGAGCCTTTAATGCTTTGGTTACAACGCTATCAATGTGACTGTCAAAAAGTAATTTAGAGTCATGTACGACACCAAGGTCTTTAACCTCCGAAATACGTGAGAGCTCCCTTCCTTTCAAATAATACCTTGAACAAGTTGGCGACCTCCTGCGAGTAAACGAAATACAGATGCATTTGGAAACATTTAGATCTAGTCTATTAAGCTGGCAGTATTCATCTAATCGCAAGAGATCCGCCTGTAGATTAAAGGTGTCTATATCAGCTGTTATTGGTTTTAAAATTTTCATGTCATCAGCAAATAATAACACCTTAGAATAGCGGAAACATGAATCAATATCCTGAACGAATATTATAAATAATAGGGGGCCCAGTATAGATCCCTGCGGTACTCTCGAGGGAATATGCGTCCAAGATGACATGTATCCGCCAAGAGCCACGGCTTGAGATCGATTCTCAACGTAAGACGTAAACCATCGATAAAGACTACCATGGATACCAGAATTACTTAATTTCCAAAGGAGGATATTGTGGTCTATGCGATCAAATGCCTTACTATAATCTGTATATATAGCATCCACCTGACCACCCCTTTCCATGTGATTAACAATATATTCATTGGAAAGAATAAGATTCGAAACCGTGGATCTGCCATTCAGAAATCCATGTTGGTTCGGACTAAAAGATGATTTTAATGCAGCGTAAGTTTAAACATATACAATTCTTTCCAATACCTTTGCAAATATGCAGAGTTTAGAGATAGGCTGATAGTTTGAAACATCATTCTTTTGACCTTTTTTAAATATGGGTGTTACGAAAGCAGATTTCCATATATTAGGTACAATTCCTTCATTGATGGATCTATGAAATAACAGGGCTTGCAATGGAAATTGCAAACTCCGGGCACAGGCTATAACAAATACTGGAGAGATATGATCAGGACCCGCAGACTTATATATTATTTCATAATAAAATTAAACAGGCCACGGGCGAAGCCATGATTTAGTATAAAAATAAAGTCATCGTCAATATCACCTATTATATCTAAACAATCATATCGACACCAATTTTTTTTTTCAAACTCCATCACCACCCCTGCCTACTCCCACGACAAATTTATTCTTATTCTATACATTCCACAATAAAAATTATACGCAGTTGTTTTATCCAATTTGCTTGGCCGGCAAACAAAAATAAAATTTATATTAATTTTACAAAAAAAAATATAATCACCCTAACTATTATTGATAAATTACTAAATTAAAATCGATGGAATTACTTTTTGAGATTAGAATGATCATACACAGAGTTGTTGGTAGAGAGAGAAGAAAATAAAATCTAGCCGTAATCACGCGAGCGCGAGCGAGATACCCCACGACAACCCGAGCAGTGGCCAAGTTCGTTGACCGCGGGCAGAGACACGGCGAGTAGTGAGACTAGTTATTTGTCCAACGAGTGAGAGTGGGATGTAAGATGTAATGGTGTGATCTTTACTTCTGTCTTTTATGAGCTCGAGCACTGCTCGGGTGCCCGAGCTCGTAAAAGACCGAAGACCCGACTCGATGCGACGAGTACTCAGCAGTAAGACTGGTTACTTTTTTATTAAGTAGGTAAGACTGGGATGCAAAATTTATTGTTTGGTGTGATAACTGTGGTGTTTAGGGTTTCCACTGTAATGTGTATTAATATAATGTGTGTCTAATGTTCGCCTAGGTCGCCCTCTTATAAATATCATAATAAGTATCATAATTCATAACTCACCCCTTTCAATCCTATTCTCTACATCCACTAGTCACGACAAAATAAACAATTAAAAAAAAATATATAAGATCGTCTTATAAGTAGGTGTAATTTCAACTATTATGGTTGATGATATTAATTTGCAGCAAGGTAATACATAAATTATAAAGTTACTTACCTTTCTTAAAAACGAGATTCAGTATCCGTTGGCTTCGAGTACTCGTTGTAAATTCAATACGTTATGGACGTCCGAACGCCACGAATACGTCTGCATGAAATGACGGACAATACAAGGCCATCGGCCGGAAGCCATTAGATGCCAGAATTAAATTGCAATATACTTTGCGGATGATATACACAGAGCAGCGCCTCTGGCGGTACTTCGCCGAACTTTTGATACCCAAAATCAGTTAAAACCGAGTAAATTTTGCTTCCACCTTATTTTTGACAGGGGGCAGGACTGAGGTGTGGGGGCACGTTCCCGGTCTTAGGCTATTTGACGTCCGTATACGGACGTCAAATATCGGTGGATGCCAGATTAAATGCAAATTTAAAGCATGTCGGACGCCAAATGTATAGCGAGATGTATATATATGTATGTATATATGTATATATATGTATATGTGTATGTGTGTATATATATGTGTATATATGTGTGTGTATTAGTTATATATACAAGTTGTGAAGATACTATGGAAGGTTCTATATCCTATAACACAGGTGTTTCACCTAGCATAGGATTTAGAGTTATATACCTATATCTGTTTTTGTATAGCCTTACAAGTTTGTGAAAAAATTTATATGTATTAAGGTTAATTGAAACCATTTATGTAATTAGACTAAGTTTCTTTGAATAAATTTTATTATTATTATTAATTTTATTAAACATTTTTACAGCTATTACAGCTTTATCTAATATTTTGATTATAGTCAATGTCTACTTATTCTTAGTGAAACGAATCTTGCTCTGCTTAATTCTAGCCATGATTTAAAATGATGTTGTTGTTAACTGTTGTTGTTTGTTGGTTCGAATCCCGGTGTGTACCAATGATTTTTTAATTTAAAAATTTATGTACATTTGTTTGACAACACCACTATAGTGCCTCGGAGAGCACGTTAAGCTGTCGGTCCCGGTTTCACTATACCAACTTGTGAAACTGTTTATAGATGGGTTATTGAGTCTATTCAAAACATCGCGACGAGCTAGCCACTTGTTCGGTGTAGACTCATACCATCGGCTACGACGAGGTGGGATTAAAACCCCTCCGCTGGGTACCCTGGGGCCGTCTAGACGGTCTCGGGCGCCGTAAGGCACCCGTGAAGATATATATATATATATATATATATATTGTTGTTAACTCTAACAACACTTGCCCTATGTAGTCTACTTGCTTTGTGTAATTGTCTGACTTAACCACATTCCGGTAGAAATAATGGTGGCACATTGTAATAAATAAATGTTTCTACATTTTTCTGTATTGCTTGCCTCCAAGTCATGAAAATTTCAGATTATAAACATTCATTTCATTTTCATCTTCTATGGATCACATATTATTCTAATTTTTTTTTCTTTTTTACAATATTTATGGCAAGACTAGGTATAATTGAATACATTTTATTATTGTATAGTTGTGCATTAAATGACTAATACCAACAAAACAATACAATGTTTTTTTTTTATTGGAGTATGGCATGTGTTTGTTTGCGTGCCATGAATGGGGTCATTCAATACATTGACGACCACCTGACCTCGCGCGTAGACTAGTGGTTGCGCCTTAGGCATTCTATCCGGAAGCCATGGGTTTGATTCTCACCCATGGCAAAAAAAATATTAGTACTTTTATCTGTACAGTTAGTCATGATCTGGGTGTTTATAAATTAAATTATGTATTATATTGTGGTATCTGGTACACATAGTACAAGCCTAGAGCTTAATTTGTAACCAGGGTAATATGGATGTAATGTTTTTCATATTATTATTAATTAATGCATTATCTGAAACAAATAAAGTGTGTTAGATGTGTTTAATTAATACAGTAGTCTTGTGAAAACAAGAGAACTCACAGACTAAAATTGGAACATGACCAGGTAACTTGCAAGTCTGTTGCTTTAATTATACTAATTTCATATTGTAATGTATTAGAAATTATAAAAATGTACAAAGTCTACTATTGTGGTGTAGCAAACAAACTACCATTATGATCTATTTGTAGGAATTAGAAATTATAGGAATTATTTTATTAAATACATAAAATAATCAAAAGTTTTATAAAATATAACAGTTGAAATCATCAGACAAGTGTTGATATAAGCACAGCCCCCTCCACATTTGTTGTGCACCTGACTTTGTGCACAACAAATGTTCCTTATCAGAAGTCTGCTATAAATTGGGTAATTAATTATTTTGTTTTCCTTTCAGTTCGGCTGGCATGCCATAAACTAAAACATGACAAATCTAAGCCCCCTTACATTTGTGAAATTTGTGGAGCTCACTACAAGCATAGGAAAGCCTGTGATGTTCATATAGCATTACATAAAGGTAAAGTACAAAAATTGCTACCTAAAAGACTGCTGACTGAAAGACTGTTTTGTATTCAATTCCCTTTAATACCTCATATTAATGAGTTTTCCAGAACATACTAACCCAGGTGCCTAATGTGATGCAAGACCACTAAGACAGCCTTGGGTACCCAACAAAAAAAGCCAATCGGCTTTTATACCCACTTCTTAGTTAATGGTATTACAAGTCACTGAAATAGTGTGCTCTCACAGGGTTTCATAACTAACACCACTATAGTAGTGTGGGTATATGGTATTATATTATTAACCTATTAGTTACAAATCTATACTAATATTATAAAGCTGAAGAGTTTGTTTGTTTGAACGCGCTAATCTCAGGAACTACTGATTCGAATTGAAAAAATATTTTCGTGTTGGATAATCCATTTATCGAGAAAGGCTATAGGCTATATAACATCACGCTACGACTAATAGGAGCGGAGTAACAAAGAAAAATGTTGCAAAAACGGGGAAAAATTATTCCTTTTAAGAGCGTACGCTGCGTAAACGGTTAAATTTAAACGCGCAGACAAAGTTGCGCGGGTCAGCTAGTAGGTTATATATAGGTACTAATTCTTTCAACAAAGTAAAGATGAATAGGGTTAACAAAATTACTTGTGAGAGAAAGTTAATTTAAGGACACTGCATTTGCAATTGTAAAGTCTGCATTCTCCATATAAAATTAGCTTTCACACTTTCAGTAATTCTCCACTACTGTTTACAGAATTAAAATATTATTTTTGCCAGTATAGTAGTTTGTAGGTATTGTAATAATCTTTCTTTGTTGGACTTTTTTTTTTTTTATATACAACTAACAGCCTAGTTGTAATATTAGTATGTTTTTATGGTTCACAATACAATTGCAGAGCCTTTATTAAAGGAATACTTTTAGCATAGGTT
>CAWUHH010000533.1:0-12508 GCA_963921915.1 Hyposoter dolosus
AAACTGTGTCCTTTCCAAGAGAGACAAAATATCGGGAAGGGGACGTAGAAGCTTCAAAAATACTATTCTCGCTCAAATGACCTGCCTGCAAAGAATATCTCGCAGAGTCACTATCGAGGAATTTGCAGTTTTTCTCGAAATGGCTGTCAATACGAAAGATGGTTAGCTTTCTAGGATGGATTAGATAGGATCTAGGATCCTATCCTAAGATAGGATCTAGGATGGATAGGAAACGGATGGATTGACGAAAAGGAGCAAGAGTTTGAAAGAAGCATTCAACTAGTTATAGACAAGTGAGCCTTCATTTCTCTAACTAAAATTCAAAACATGCCAAGATTGTGGAAAAAATATATGTTCCTCATAAAAATACACTTATATATATTTTAAAAATAGGTGAGTCGAGTTTTCTTCCCAAACCCTTGGTATTCCTTTTCTAGATTTGCATGAAAAATCATGTCTGAAAAAAATGCATATTTTTGTAACAAAACAATACGAAAAGACGAAGCTTCGTTCTGAAAAGCGCGCGTGAATTTATTTGTCAACAGAGACGTGGCTGCCAACAATGGAAACAGCTGAAACCAAAAATGTCAAAACAAACGGATTTAATGGACCTCGAAAAGTTTATCACTTCGCGACTTTGGTATGTACGACAGTTGTACATCAGATAGAATTGAGCGATCGTTGCAGACATCATCGTGATGCGAACAAGTTGGCGAATTTGATTAATTCCTGGTGAGTCCTGGATTATTTATTCCGTTATTCATATTTTGTCTCGACACTTGTTTCCATTTTTATTATTATTCCTAAATGACCATCTTTTTTAAAATTTTCAATTTTTCCATACATTTCTTGCCCCTGTTCATTCGATTTTATTTCCTGCAATGTCATTACCCTTCAAAGTGTCGAACAACCCGATCAACAATAATGGATCGCCTACAACTTGTTGTTTAAAATCGAAAACAACGAGGAAGCGAAAAAGAGACTTTTACACGAAGAATTTGCTTGTACTCTCAAATTACTGGTAACTCAAATACCTCAACATGTTAGAGTGGTAAGAACATTGGTGAAAAAGCTAAAAATACGGCAGCAAAAGAAATTGTTCTGCGGACTCTCAAAATCAAGACACTGTCCAACTTTTCTACTCACTATGTTTTTTTTTCTTTTTTACTGAGGAATTACTGAGACTGCGAAGCGGTTATAGCTGCTGTAGAAAATACCGAAGCTTCCAAGCACGATTTGTCCCAAGAGAGTCTGCGATGTCTGGAAAGAAATATATTGGAGCAGCTAGCGATGATGCATTGGATTATCAACGGATTATTGTGCATTTGGCTGCCAGTGACATTCGCTCAAACAGATTCGTTATTGCAGCAATTTTATTTGAGTAGCTTAAAAAAATTGCTTGAAACATTGCCAACGAGAATTCATGAGTCGTACGTTGGTAACGCAATATTCTTCTCCATAAAAAATGAGAACCAACAAGTCGAAACCGTTAATTTGACTGTATCACTCTCAATATTCTCGACGCTCTTGGAAACAGTAAACACCGACGATATCGAACTAGCTTTCTATTCGAGAAAAAGTCTCAAGTTTTTTCGTGCATTGCACGAGTTTCTTGACGAAATTTACGGACGTCCTCTCGAAGCCGATGGTTTCGAAAATGCTTTGAAAATTGGCAGAATTATGTTCAAATCGAGTAACGAGTATCGGTTGCTTTAAACGCCAATGAGATTTTCAACAGGGTACTCGGAAGAAAAACGCTTTGGTTGTCTGAAATTTTAGTAAGTCATGGTAACGATTTGTGGAGATAAAGAATTTTCGTCATTTTCTCTAATGGATTTTCACTTTCAGGACGTTTGTTACGTGCTGCTCATGAACGAAAAGCATGAAATGGTCGAAAAGATTCTGGGCTCGCCGGCTCTCCAGAGATTTTGGCTGCCCTTACTGCTGAAGCTCTTGAAAAATTGTCCGAACATGCGAGTACCCCGAACGTCAGAAAACTCTGGAAAGGGTACAACCATTTGCAAAGCCTTAAAGTTCATGTTGAGAAAATTGGCAACGGAAGCGAACGAGGACTCAACGATCTATTCATTGACGAGCACTTTGGAGAATCACCTGAAAGTTTTGAATTTGATATTGGAAAACAAACGAAATTATATTCCCAGCAGTAATAGCTCTTCATCGCCAAACATCGTTTGTCCGAATTTCAGTGTTAAATACACTCTCAATTTCCTTCAAAGTCACAGTGTTCTCGCTGTACTAAAGATGACAACGAATATCCACGAAAAATCATACAACGATATTTATTCTCTGCTGAGCGAGAGTGACTCGTCGAGAAAAACTTTTCAAGCATACCACACCATGCTAAGCGCAATCAGAGGTATTCTTAGTTGCGAATTTTACAATGAAAACTATCAAAAAGTTGCAGAGCATTTGGTCGACATGGAGAAATCTATCGGAATCCTTTTTCCTCTTCATCTTCGACTCCAAATAATCGAGAATATTTTTTCAATCATGTTCCAGATTGGATTCGTTTGCAATAAATACGGAATGCGTGAAATTCTCGCACGACTTCGACGTAGTCTCAAGGGACTCGAACTCGAAACCGATCAGAAAAAAGACGGTACATTGTCGCTGGAGACCAGCGATTACCTCGAAAAAAATATGAGTCTCCTTTCTCAAGCGTTGGCCGATGCGAGTTGGCGTTTGGAACTTTTAACCAGTGTTGAATTCATCAAAAGAGAAGGCCCCTGACGTGGATCCACGGAAATTTACAGTTTCCGATAGCCCCACGTTCGGTGAGAGAATTTTCGCATTTTCAACAAACTCAAAGAACAAGAGTTTGTTCTACAAACGAAACGAAAACTCTTCGGACGAGAGCTAATTCATGAAATCTGATTTTGAGGGAAGCTCGGAAACTGGATCTCAAGGCAACACCATAAATAACAGACGTAGAAAACGCTCGAAAAATCAGTCCTCGCCAGGGCAAAAGCTCGACCATCGCCTCCAGGGAATCGAGGCAATCCGATGGCACTCTAAACTCGATGTTAGCATCGAATGAGAACCTCGTTTTGCAATGCTTGTGGAAAAAAGATTATGGAAGAGCTTCCCAAGTTATCGAGGTGAATATCTATTCTTCATCCTCACGTTCTTCGTCCTATTCGTCCTCACCGGCTGTTATTGCAACAGTTTTACGGTCATTCAACTCAACCTGTAAAAAAAAGAAAATTAAAAAAATTTCATCAACTTCCCTGGACTATAAAAGTTTCGGAGCTCAATTTTTGTTTTCTAACCCTGTAGGGAATTGACCAAAAAGATGTCACGAGCTTAGAGAATCCAAGGATTGCGATGAGCAGACTGTATTCATCGTAGATCCCAATTTCATTAAAACTTGTTGATTGTTTTCATTTATCCATTTCGCTCCTGCTACAGCCCTACATTATTTTTGACAGTAGTATAAAAGCTTATCTCGATTTTCACAGATGTTTCGCATGAAAAATACTCCTTTGGATGGCGAAATTCTTTTTTCACGGGCTATGCGGATGTTTAGGAAAGGAATGAGAGCACAGTGGGACAATTCGGACAGCGTGGACTCGTTTGATGGCATTTTAGAACAATCGACTCTGGAGGTGACGACAAAATCCTGATGATTCTTGCATCCCTCACTCCGTTTTCGTTCGAGGACGGAATTGCTTCTTTCTTTTCAAGTTCAGAACAATCTGATTAAATTATTCAAACGAAATTTGCTTGAAATTTGCAACACTGCAAATTGCTGCAAAAGTTTGCTAGCACTGCCAGATTCCTTGGTCACTAGAAATACCGAAATTGAACGCTTAACCGACAAAATTCTGGTGAAGTTGATCACGAACCCGAACGATCGAAAAATCTCTGAGACCATGAGATACGTTTATCGTATCAAGGACTCTCAGCGATTGAATTCTGATATGGAGAAGCTTGCGGCCCGGTTGCACGAAGTCCAGTGGAACATTTCGTACGCATCTCGTGCCAGCGCTGCCCAATCAGCCGACACCGAGGAAGAGAGCTCCGATGGAAGTTCCAGTGGCTCCGACAGTGACGAAGATTGGCCATTCCTGTAAGATTCTTTTATTTCATACAACAAAAATCCTCATATTGCCCTAACGATGCATTCGTACCGCGAGACCGATGCGCTTCTTGCGAAACTCAGCTTTCCTCGAATTCATCAAACTATAACATTCGGCAGTTGTGGTAAAATGATTCTAGCAATAACGCAATACTTTACAGAATGCGAACAAGCAGTGTGGTGACGATAATTTTCGAAAACATTCCGATTTCGTTCTTTTCCAACGATGGAAATTTTAGTATCATGAAGGATTCATAGTTTGGAGCGATTTAAAAAGGAAGCATTTTTCATTTTCTTTGTGGGAGTGAGCGTAGGATAAGAATCGATAAATCTCGCGATCGTTAATATATTTACCAGCGTTTTTACTTTTTATTAATTTTCGTTTTTTCCTATTGTTGACGTTTTGGAAAATTATTACCAGAATTTGTAAATAAAAAAAAAAAAAATATTCGTTTTCACTTCTTTTTGTCACGTAACAATTACTAATTGAGAATAATAATAATAATCGAATGATAATTTATTTACTTTTCAAATAATAATTATAACTAACGATAATTCTCAAAATTATCGTAAATTTTATTACTTCTTTTTGCTGATCAATTTCTTTATCATTTAACAGACAATGTGCCCGGTGTGATTGGATCGACTGAAGAACATGAAATTTTTATGCGGCCATCGAACATGTCAAATGTGCGGAGACCGGATGTCCGATATGCCGCAAAGTCGTGGACAATCGAATTCTGCTCTAGTAAACGAAAATCAAAAGAAAAAAAAAAAAACAGATTTTATGATACAAAAATGAAAGACTGCCTGCAATCGCCGAATCCTAAGTTCACGTTTCTTCCTGTCAAGCATTCAAATCGTACAGAAATAAATATTTTTTTACTTTTTTCGTTCTGTATTATTTTGATTTATGATTTGATTTATTGAATGGTTTCGAATTTCGTCGAGTGTCGAAGGATTCGTAGAAAGTGCACGGATAGGCACTTCGCTTTAAAGCTTTGTCTGCCAACGAATCTTCGCGATCGTTCTTTTCTCCCAAACAGAACAACAAATTACAATAAATTTTACTGAATGTTATATTAGCTCTGTATCATTGTAACGTGCGGAAAACCTTGATCCTACGGATGCAAGTATTAGGAAAAACAATACAATTTATTACTGAGGAAATGTAAATACGATGAATCATCGCTTTGAAAAAATATCAACGTTTTTTATTAATAAAAACTAACGGTTTAAAGTAATTATGGACTGTGTACAAATCAATACTCAAGACCAAGAAAGTGAAAGGAATGGGTGAAAAAGATGACGCGAATCGAGTTGTCGCAGTTGAGTATGCAAAAAAATCTCTATGCTAGCCTTAAAATTTGAGCCATACCGTTATCCATTTGTCGTTACACTTCGGTCTATTGTTTTTTTCTTTATCACCGGCAGAATGAAAATATGAATTTTCAAATCTGGTAATTCATTTTTTATAAGCAACCACACATTCGAGCGTAGAAAGAGAATTTAGTCGAGTCCTATGGCGTTTTTGTCTCCATCGTTAGAACGTTTATGAACGATCTTTTTTTCTTCTATCGACCAGAGCTGTGCTGCAAAATAAAAATCCAATTATTGGTTTCACCATTTTTTAGACTCCGTGACAGAGAACCTGCCGCGAAAATTGGCTCGAAAATGATGATTATTTATTGACATTTATAGATTCGTTTATATTCGTTTTAATTCAATAATAGAGACTCTCTTTAATATATACGCATTACTCGAAAGCACGTAAACCAATAGGATTTTTCGAATCTGCATCTTCGAGCAACAAAATTTGTCTTTCGGTGCCGCCCTCGGACCCTTTTTGAGAACAGCTTCCCCAAGAACGACATCGAAAGCTCCGACAATCGCAAGTTTTGCCAGCGCGTGCTTGCTGTTTATCCATGAATCGTTTGACTCAGAAGACGCGATAGAAACTTTCAAATAGTCTTGAATTTCCTTTGCAAAAAATGCAACGGGAGGCGGTGGAGGAGTACAACGAGACTAAGGATCGAAATGCGCAGATTTTCCCTTCGTATACGGAATAAAATTTCGTATGTTGTTCAGAAAGTATTTTTTAAAAAAACGAAGGATGCAGCATTTATCAGGAAGAATCGTATTGGATATCCCAACCGAGGAGATCGAAATGCAAGAAACATCAACCATCGAACCTTCTTCGTTCCGGAGGCACGACGTACTTTGTTGCTGAAATTGTTTACTAGTAAAAATTGAATTGTACGCTGTAATATTCTATGGAATTTTCGTTTGTTAAAAAATGTTACCAAACTATTATCGAAAAAATTAAAACTGTGGAAGTGTTGGCAAGAAAAAGCGATCGGTCCCGCCCCCATTCACCCCTCTCTTGACTATTTCTTCCGTGGGACTACCAAAAAATTGTTGCTCAGTCGTTCGTGATAGACGGTTCGATACAGTTCTTGCGACAGTGAAAAATCGAATCTTTTCCGAAAAAAATATTTGCTTCATTCAAGTGTTGTTATATTTTTTTGCTTATTAATCTCATGAGTGACATTTACCAGTGGAGGGTTTTTTTTTTTTTTCAAATCGAGGACCAATTTTGATTTGATATAGTAATTAATGACCAGAGCTGCAATGCGAAGGTGAGTCCAATATTTTTTCCAAAGTGCTGTCTGAAAGTGCAAGCTAATCAAATTAATGATAAAATTAATAATTTATCAACGATTGAATTGGTCATTACTTAATACCATAAAACGTCGAAACGTGCAAATTCGGTAAGCACTTTGTTACATTGTATGACCATGCTCGCACAAGTTTCTATATAGAACATCGTGGGAGGTTTTTGTGTGAAAATATCATTTTTTCAACCACCGATACTGATTAAGTATTTTTGGCTTTGATATAATAATAAGTTAAGGACTTTTGGCAATTTGAAAATGAAGGATAAATCCTGTCGGTATGATAAATGATAGAGGAAAACGCGGGCCATGCGGAACAGTCGGGTGAAGCGGTAACTCCGCCAAAAAAGTGAACTTTTCATTTTTTTAAATAAAAAAAATATTCTCATTTTGATAAGATGCACATCGAACAGGTTTTAAGTTTTGTCATCTAAAAAAAATTGTAGTTTCTTGGGCGGGTATTTCGCTTTCCCCGACTCTTCCACTACGCTCGCCTCTCCCCTTTTCGTTGACCATATCTCTTAGAAAATAAATTCAAGAAATGAGAGCTGCCATAGAATTTTTTTTTGAACCATACCCATCGATTTTTTTTTTGCACCGATTAATATTTTTCATTTAATTCCGACTTGTCTTTCAAGGTTATTGGCATGAAATTCCAGTCTTGCGAAAATTTTAACGGGGATTTTTGCAAGATTTGTGAAAATTTCAACGGGAATTTTCGCAAGATTGTAGACCGTGATTGTAATATTATTTGCTCACACTGCTGGATCATTTTTGAACAGGTTTGATCGATCGATCGATTGTCATATTTCAATCAAATTGACTACGCATTTCTTCAGTTACTAACAAGTATTCCGTGAGTACGCCAAATATATATTTATGTATCGTGCCATTTGTTTTACAAAACGTTCACAAATTTTTCGTTTCACACTTCGTCACGTTAACCGTCTTCGTTTTCGTTGAACGTTTTTGCCGCTACTTCTGCCAGTAAACGAGGTTCTTTCGCTTCATATCATCTTTTAAACCCCTTAATGTACTCAAAACATTATGAAAAAATTCATGGTACCGTTCGAAAATTTATTCTTCAATAACAATCAGAAAGTTCTTGTTAATAAATTTTTTTGTCAAATAAATGAAGCAAGTACAAATCAAAAGTTATGTCATCCGGGCACAAACGACCCGCGCTCACAGACGAATTGTTAAAAATAATCGAATACGATTAGTATATAAAGTACGACACACGAAAACGAATAATTGGTATTCCGTACTTATTTTAATGTCTGTTTTTGTAGCAACATGCCTGCCCGAGCTCGTGTCTCCGAGGAGGAAGCCATCGAGTTGGTAATCAAATTTATCGATCATTTCCGGGATGATCAATTACCGGCGTGGTCCAGCAAAATCTGGAAACAAATGTCCGACGCTATAGACAAGAAATGGAGCGCGGATTGTATTTACACAAACGTTCGGAATGATCGGCGCCAAATTTTGACAAAAGCCCGAAAAAAAATGAATGTTCCGATAGAGACTAAGAAAAGTTATAGTTTGCTCCGTTCTGAATCCGAATGTAGCAGCGCCGAGTGCGGGACCGATGATTCCGAATCGAATTCAGTGCTGGCCTGCGACGATGGTACGGAAACCTTCGACTTGGTGATTGCGGAGGATGAGTGGGTGGCAATGAAACCTGAGGACGAAGCTCCCGATCTGGATCCTTCGATAAAAAAAAAAAACCGCAATTGAAACCAAAGGTATGGACCAATACAATTGCATACGCATTTTGGCTCCAATACCGATTGCCTTGTGCGTATATTTTTAAAAGAGCATCTGTAGCGTTGTCACCCACTGAAGATTCGTACACCATCAAAATACATGGAAAATGTAAAAGTTCGTCGTGTGGAAATATTTTCTATGGACAAGCAGAAAAAATCATCAAGGAACCAGGCGTAACAATCCAAGTAAAGACGCGAGATACTCGATATTCTTCGCATGCCGCCGTAAAGCGCCCCTTGAATGGATTGCGCCGCAAGGAAGTAAAAAAAGAATTGAAGAACGAAAAGAGTTCAGTGTGGAGGAAACGATACGCACGGGAGCACATGCGTGTTGGCGAGACTGAGCCCTTTCATCTACCCCGGAAAGATGTTTTGCGTCAAGCAAAAAAAGAATCGATCGACGATCAATTCGGAGTCAAGAAGGACGATGGACGAGATTTAGTCAAAACGATCAAAAACATTTCTCAAACTCCGGAGTATTACGGTTTCATTAATGATGTCGCATATGATCCGTTCTTCGTTTTCTACAGGACACCGGCACAAATGCATGCCTATAAGGAATACTGCCGTGCCAATAAGAAAAATTCTTCGATTAAATTGGACGCAACGGGTGGTGTCGTCAATAAATTAAATCATGAAGATGGAAGACGGTCCGCTCACATTATGTTATATTCCATCGTAATAAATTTTGAGAACACTACAATTTGCGTAGAACAGATGCTGTCGGAGCAACAGAACGAACCATTTATTGAATTTTGGATCAAAAAGTGGATTCTGCGCGGGGCTCCGGCACCGAACGAAGCGGTGTGCGATTTTTCTTGGGCTCTGCTATCTGCGCTGTGTCAAGCGTTCAATGGCGAATCTTTAAAAAAGTATGTCGCGAACCGTTTCGAGAGCATGAAAAACGTTTCCTCCAAAAAAGCGCGACCTGTAACATTCATCCGCATCGACGTGGCCCATATTATGCATGCAGTGAGTCGTTGGTCTTGTTTCCACAAAGGAGGACTCCGGGAAGTAAAGGAATTTTTCTTGTTTTGCGTCGGTCTTCTACTGAATTGCAAAACTTTAAGCGAATTCGAAGAAGTCTTGGTTCTCACTAGCGTTGTTGCGCTCCAAAAGCATGACGATGGCACTGTCAATATCAGTGGAGTCAAAACAACTAAACAAGCTCGACAAAAACTCGAGGATCTTATTGCCCAGGGAAATATAAGCTCCAAAATCGAAACAGCGAGCCGATGCAAGTCGCCAACGAAAGCTGAGATCAAGGCTGAAAATAAAGAAAAAGAAAACAAAATAAATGACGACAACTTCGATATTCCGTCCGACACCGGGAACCTCCTCAACGGCTGGCTGGAACAAATTGTAATGAGGGCAAAAGAAACCGTCAAGGGAGGGAAAGATTTGAACCCTTTTTACCAGCCCATGTTCATTGATAGTTTGGTAAAACTTTGTCGAGTATTCCCATTGTGGAGTAGTGTAGGCTTGGGGTACAATGTGTTACGCGCCACTTCGAGTCCCGTCGAAGGATATTTTAACGACTTAAAGACCAGGGTGTTCGCAGGCACGCTTCCTCTCCGGGTGGACAAATTTATCAAACGTCATTTAGATGACATAAAAGGAGCCACGTCACTTTTTTCGTCAAGTATCATTACTTTTCGCGATCGCCAAGCAGCGAGTGAATCGGAATTCGCCCAGCCTGGTGGTGCAGAGAAGATTGTCGACAGAATTGGTGAGATCGATGCACCCGATTTGAGTGAACAAAATTTGGCTAAACAAGATTGTTTTCAAAATTCGACAGCGAATCCAGGCTTTTCTCTTGACGTATCGAGTAATATCGAAATAGTGGACTTCGTCGAAGAGCTCGATCTGTCTAGTTTGAGATCGATCGAGAATTGGAGGAACAAGGCTTCCGAACCGCAACATGATCGGAGTTATTTCCATCCCTCCGATCAAGAATCAGATGATGATTCACTAAAAACGGAATCAGCCATTGCGGTAAAAGAGCATGACGAGTCCACGAGTGAAACTGATCTAAGCCTACACGATCACTCGTACACAAAATCGGAGCCATTACAGAGCGTGAAAGCCCAAGATTTTACGAAAAGACCAGCTGGAACGGACGACAACAACAACAACTGCAATCCCGCAAAAAAAGGGAAATATCTCCAAACTTTTCCGGAAATTCGGCGACGTAACAAACTCGTCGGATCGTCGAAAAAGCCATCATTATTATTGAACGGTCTGCTTTGTCCACAAGTCAAAATCAACGGAATCTCGTATTTCCTCCAAAACACCTGCGCTTTTGATTCGATAATTCACATTTTAATGATGGCTGGAATAGACGATACTAGATATGCCGATTTTTTGAGAAATTCGAACAACGATACTCTTCAGTTCGTATCTCAATTAATTGAAGAAGGTATAAAGCCAGCGAGTTTTGTTAATCGAGCACAACTCCTTAAAAAAATGGCAAGAGTCGACGTACTTTTGGAGACTAAAGAGCGAGTAATTTCGTATAAGCTCGATGCAACAACTAACATCGCGAATCTCGTCCAAAATTTACTGGCTTCCGCTCCCAGCATTCGGAAAAGAATCATCTGTCCAAACTGCGGAACGTATGAAGATTCGAGCGTATCAATAGCGCCAAATCATTGGGTCATCGCGAGGCAGGGATTCCGGGCTCTCGGGAAAGCACTGGGCTTTCACGCTAAACTGTTCAACGTTTCTTGTACAAGATGTAATGCTAAGACCACCATCATGAACGACGCGATGGAGCACATGTTCATTGAATTGGACATTCGCCCGACTGTCAAGTCTGCCAAAGGCTTGCATTGTAAGTTGGAAGACTTACCGGACAAGCTACAATTTGCACAGCCTGATTGCATGGATCGTAATTATACGTAAGTAGCATTAGTAGGCGTAAAAGGTTAAAAATAAATAAAAAGAATGAGTGGTGTCTGACGTTTCAAGTGAGAGGGGAAAAATTTGAACTTATTTTCGTTAATCGGTAAAAAGTTGGAAAATCCCGTTATTTTTTACACTTTTAACTTTTTTGTCATTATAAAGTCATTATAAAAAAAAGTACGCACGCTCCGGATAAGTTTCGTCGCCATGTATATTTTTTTCATTTTTTTGCAGACTCGTTGGAATAGTGGCATTTTTGCCGGGTCATTACACGGCGTACTGTCGACGATCCAGTGGACGTTGGGAATTGCTCAACGACATGAGCAAATCCATCATCGGCCGCAAATCGAGTACGGACATCGAGGCACATTACGCTGTCTACATTCGTTTGGAATGATCGCAACCGGCGTGAGTTCAATCATCCAACATTACGTCGTAAGACTCAACTAAATTCTCTTTCACGCTCGAATGAGTGGTTGTTTATAAAAAATGAATTACTAGGAATGAAAATTCATATTGGAACCAGATCCGAATTTTCATTCTGCTGGTAAAAAAGGGAAAACAATAGACCGAAGTGTAACGATACGTGTATACGGAGCTGATGTAACATCCAGGAAAATTCATTTATTCATATAATTTGTTGTACTGTTTGGGAAAAAAGAACGATCGCGAAGCTTTGTTGGCAGACAGAGGAAAGTGCCTGTCCGTGCACTTCGTAAGTCATCGTACAATTCATGAGCCCTCGTCGAGTCCTTCGACACTCGACAATACTCGAAACCATTCGATCAATAAATCAAAATAATCCAAAAAGAAAAACCTAAAAAATATTTATATCGGTACTATTTGCATCCTTGACACGGAGAAACTTGAAATTAGGATTCGGCGATTGCGGACAGTCTTTCATTGTTGTATCATTAATTTTTTCTTTTCGTTTTTTTCTTTCTTTCGTTTAGTTGAGCAGAATTCGCTTGTCCACGACTTCGCGGCATATTGGACACCTGGGCATCCAGTCTCCGCAATTCAATACTATTTGAACGTTCCTATCGCATCTCCTGTGTCGGACA
>CAWUHH010000534.1:0-12098 GCA_963921915.1 Hyposoter dolosus
AGGAATGGTTAGGTATGATGATTACAAAGTAAATAAGTATTTATCATATAATAATAAGTTTCTACTATTATAATCTTATGTTGTCAAATTATCAGGAAAATACAACACCTCTATTTACATAGGGTTTCCAACAAAATTTACATATTATGACGTCAAGTTTATGTTTGGTAATATTACAATTATATAAATTTTTGATTGCATCATGTTTAGGTGAGAGGCACGTAGAGAGCATAGAGGGAGATGGAACACCGTTTAATGAGCGAGAGAAAGATATAATCGATTTAATTGCAATTATGTGAGCCCGATCAATAAATTCGGATCTAAGTGTGCCAGGACATATTACTATTATATTTTTTTTTATTGCATAATGTTTAGGTGAGAGCCACGTAGAGAGCATAGAGGGAGATGGAACACCGTTTAGTCAGTGAGAGAATGAATAATAATCGATGTACCGCAATTGTGTGAGATTGATCTATAAATTCGGTTCGATCCGAATGCCAGGATATATTACTTTTTTTTATTGCATCATGTTTAGGTGAGAGGCACGTAAAGAGCATATGAGGGAGATTGAATACCGTTTAATGAGTGAGAGAAAGATATATAATCGATTTAATTGCAATTGTGTGAGACCGATCAATAAATTCGGATCTAATTGTGCCAGGACATATTACTATTGTATTATTTTTTAATTGCATCATGTTAAGGTGAGAGGCACGCAGAGTTTATATGAGGGCGATAGAACACCGTTTAATGAGTAAGAGAATGATAAATAATCGATTTAACTGCAATTGTGTGAGACCGATCTATAAATTCAGATCTAAGTGTGCCAGGACACATATAGTTCGCCTACTCCGACAATCGAATGTTTTCACAGCTTTCTATTTTTCAGAGTTAGATATTCGAAGATAATTCTCTCTTACAGATAATATTTTATTTCTAATGCTATCCGTAAGAAGCTCTAAACATAGTTTGCTAAGAGGCCTCAAGACATTGATTGATGTCACTCTCATATAAAGGTTAGATTATAGAAAATGCCTAATACATTATGTTAGCGTCGTTTGTACACACAAATTGAATATGAAATAAAAAATATATATGATTTAGGAGTGCCCGATTAATTTTAGCAAAAATATATAACAGGTTGTCCTAACAGACAGCCTCCGTAGGCTAGTAGTTGCGCTTTTGGCGTTGTATCCGGAGGTCGTGGGTTCGATTCCCACCCATGGCAAAGAAAATATTAATACGTTTTTTCTGTACAGTTTGTCATGGTCTGGGTGTTTATAAAATATAATATGTATTATATCGTTGCTTCTGGTACACATAGTACAAGCCTAGATCTTAGTTTGTAACCTGATCTGGTTATATGTGTAATTTGTCCTACATATTAAAACAAAAAAAAATGACTGACTTACCCATTATCGCTCAGCCGAAACTAAGTAGCTTTATTTTATATTATAGGGATTTTTCAAAATTATAATAACCATATGGGGGAAAGGGGAGACAACAAATCCATGCAGTAGGCTGTTGAAACCGGTGAACCCAATTAAAAAATATATTTAAATATAATTTTGGAAAAGTTAATACGAGTAACTCGGTTACGGCTGGCTTGTATTTGGTAGGTAGGTTCATAGAGATTTCATTAAAAATAAATTAATAGGTCTAACTCGAAATTTCAGGTCACAGGAGGGAAAAATATACTCGAAAATTCTATATACTTTTATATGACGGGCCAAGCGGAGTTAACAACATGTAGTCAACTATGTATTATGAATTACAGTATATGTATATAAATGTTTACGTGGTAGCCGAGTTGGTTAGACCTTGGACTTAAAAACACTTAGGTCACTGGTTTGAATCCCGGTGTGTACCAATGAGTTTTTAATAAAATAAAGAAATAGGTACATTTGTTTGACAACACCACTACAGTGCCTCGGAGAGCACGTTAAGCTATCGGTCCCGGATTCATTATATCAACTTGTGAAACTGTTTATAGATGGGTTATTGAGTCTATTTAAAACATCGCGACGAACTAGCCACTTGTTCGGTGTAGACTCATACCATCGGCTACGACGAGGTGGGATTAAAAACCCCTCCACGGGTACCCTGGGGCCGTCTAGGCGGTCTCGGGCGCCGTAAGGCACCCGTGATGATTATATATATATTAGGTATATAAATGTTTCAAACAATTGTTATGAGACCTGTTTAAATTCAACAGTATTAGTTATAATTTGAAACGTAATTAAAACAACATTCCATTTCAAAACAATTTGTCATTTTAATTTAATTATAAATTTTGATTGACATCAGTTGGATGTATTTTGACCAAAGATATTTTGACCACGAGTGTGCATAATGAATGGCGTAATTGTCTTTATTCTGACGTTAAATATATTATAAATATCTAATGGTAGACTTGCTCTAATAATTTGATAGTACCATGACTTTTTTCATTTTTTAATATAAACTATATTACCCCAGAACTAATTTTCAAGGGCAAGTTAAATGTATATCGGAGAGGCAACCGGATGGCGAGTGGTAATCTGGGCTTTGGAGCGGTGCAAAGCCTCCTCGTATCGGCTGAATTTACCCCAAGTGGACAAGGGCTGTGATATGGGGGTGGGACGAAAAAAAAGTTTTTTTAAAAATCAACCAGATATAAATGGGGTTGATAACAAAGTTAACCAGATGACAACAAGGCCGGACCTGGGATGGGTGACCGCTTTATACAACGAGGCTATACCATTATAAACACCGTAACAAACTCGCCACTTGCCTCCGAATATCATCGGCGTAATCCCTCCGCTTGGTACCCTGGGGCCGTTTAAAACGGTTCTCGGGAGCCAAAAAGGCACCCGTGATGGTTTTTTTTTTTTAAATATCTAATGGTAGACTTGCTCTAATATTTTGATAGTAGCATGACTTATTTGTTTTTTAATTTAAGCTACCTATATATATTAATGCCATAACTAATATCCATTCAAAAAAATAAACGCATATAAATCGGTAGTTTTTAAGTGATTCGTGTTGACAAACAAACAAACTGTGATCCGAATTTTAAAAATGTTAGATTGTTATTGTTCTACTGTCTGTTACTCGTCTTTTTTTTTTCTTTTTTAATTTATTTAAGATATTATTATAATATATATAGCTCAGAGAAACTATGTGAAAAAAGGCGTTTTTGAGTATATATATATATAATACCAACACGGGTGCCTTTTTGGCTCCCGAGAACCGTTTAAACGGCCTCAAGGTACCCAGCGGAGTGATTAACCTGTCCTCATTTCGCCGATTGTGTTCAGATATGGCAATTCCTAACAAGTGTCGGGCTTTTTGCAGTGTATATGATGGTATAGCTTCGTTGTATAAAGCGGTCACCTATCCCAGGTCCGGCCTTATTGTCATCTGCTTAACCTTGGTATCAGTCGCGCAGTGACTTAACCACTAGGCTAAGGCCGCTTTTTTCTAAATTATATACTTAACGAAAGCATTACCGTAGATTATAGGAATCCACCATAACCATTCTACCAAAGGGCCAGAAATTAATTTCGGTGACCGTCCGTTAAAAATTAAGGTTATTTTTTTCCTAAATAATTCCTCCGTACCCATATAATTCTATTTATATTTGATTAAATAAACATTGGTTGAATTTAGACGCTGTTTGTAATCAAATCCGGTAGATTTATCTTGTTTATTCACTGGAAGATTTTTTCATGTCTCGTATTTCGTCTTTTTATATCCAAATTGGTAGAATAATTTGTACGGCATACTTATCGATTGACAAAATTATTAAATTACACAAAGGCATCGAATAAAATGTAATAAATGTTTTTTATAAACACTAACGAGAAATAATTTTCATTAAAAACAATTGAAATGTTAATGTGTGGTGGGACATAAAAGTAATCTAAAATCGCGTACGAAATGTCAAACATATTCTATTTTCACTTTGCTTGGTTTAACATTTTTTATTGTCACCTATTCCTTTAGTTTATTTGGCAGGCGGCTTGTATCCACATGTTTGAAAGGGCGAAGTTAGGCCTTAAGACACTTCCCAAATATTGCCTTCATGGGATCTGTGCGTGGGATGAATGATAGCTTAACCAATAGAATTCTTAGTCTTGTTGTTGTTATTATTTAACTCTTTATAAATGACTGTAAGGTTTAAATATAAATATGTTTAAATAGTAAATGTTACTTATACTTTTAGAACACAATTACATTACAAGGTACCATAAGTTGAATTAGGGAAAAGTTATAATATGGCCACGTCACAAAGTCAAGTGGCATCATTAAATTTAATAGACCAATATATTACGTGAATTGCATTAAAGGCAAAATAATTAAGGCTCACTTTTTTGTAATTGAAAATATTTAAATGGAGTTATTAAAATATAACCCCACATTTTTTATTTATTTGGATTTGCAATTAGTCTAAGATGTATATTATATAAACTTAAAAAAATGTTTTAAAAGCACTGTCTTTCGATTTTTTTTTTCGATCGAGCGAAGTAATATTAATTGCGTTTTGAATCCCACATAAATACCAATAAATTTGTCTTCTATAACATATTTTTTGTACAGTATAATGTAGTAATGTAAGATTTTCAATAACTTCTGTACCCACTTCTCATTAATATATAACTTCTTTATAATAAAAATAAATACAAGAACCTTAGCACAATGGTATCGCATTTCCTGCGCGAAATTCACAACTGGACAGTTTTATAATCTGTCTACGTACTTACTTAAATAATTAATTTCTCCAGGCATGTTATTCTCGTCAATTCTCGCCGGATTTCTAACGGACACATTTGGCCGCAAAAAGTTTTTGCTGGTGGGCTACGGCGGTATATTCATTTTCACTCTGCTCGCCGGATCCAGCCAGTCGTACGAAGTGCTCGTGACTGCGAAGTTTTTCGAAGGAATTCTGTAAGTACGTACTTTTTACGATATCGTAAAACGCACAACCTTTTCATGTCTTTAAACCGTCTATGCGTGAACCTGAGACTGATTTGATGCGGTGCCTTTGACAGTTTATGGTTATTTATTTATAGGACATTGGCACAAAATAATGCTTTCTTTTATAATATAATTCTCTATCTTTGACTCTAGCCTTTTACATTTAAAAATATCATTACAAGATATTCTCTAAGTTGTTAATTATTACCATAATACTTATTGACTTTGATTTGTTTTATATAGATTGGTTTTAGCTTGATTGTGTTTTATTATTCATTATGTTCGTTTGTTTGCTTTAATGAATTGCATGTAGTTTTGATTTTTTCTTTCTTTATACAAAGTCTGTTATTCTAAAATACTGTATCGTACTAAATATTATATCGTATACTCATAATAGTAAGATGTAGTCCAGATGTTAGCTCAATTTGTGTACCTTAAGCCTTTTACAACAATATAATGGCTACATCTTGTCGTGAGTATCATATTTAAATAAATAAATAAATAAAAAAATTGTTTTACCAATCGAATATTCTGAACCAGTTATATTATACAGAGCTGATCCGAGTAACTTTAACCGTTTACGCAGCGTACGCTCTCAAAAGGAAGATTTTTTTGTAGCGTGATGTTATGTAGCCTATAGCCTTCCTTGATAAATGGGCTATCCAACACTAATAATTTACAATTCGAACCAGTAGTTCCTGAGATTAGCGTATCCAACAAAACAAACAAACTCTTCAACTTTATAATATTAGTATAGATTTGTTTAGAACCTACGTACCTACTTAGTCGTGTAAAATGTATGGGACAGTAGAATTTTAACACTTTGACATAGATGGTGTTTTATGAACGGTTCTTAATGCTTTCTGTAGAACTTACCTAGTTTTTAAAGACTAAAATAGGGTTTATTTACTTTTTTTTTTTAATTATTATATTGTATCCAAATATTCGGAATAAATGGAGTTACATTTTCAGCTGATTTAAAGTTAGATGGTGGGTTAGGTATTACATCGACTCCCATTTTTAAATGCTACAAAGTTCTATTGTGAATTAGTAAATAAATTGGGTTCTACTTTTAGTGAATCGATGTATCTCTCGTACATTGAAAGTCGAGGAAATATAATTTTTAACATAAATATTCGATTTAAAATGAAATTCAATTTCAGATTTGCCACCTCGTTCAATGCTATGATAGCTATGACGTCAGAGTATTGCCACAACGGTATAAGAGACCGGGTCATGTTGTGCCAATCGTCTTTTGTGGGCGTGGCCCAAATCGTCATTGCTGGATTCTCGTGGGCCATTCTGACACAGGAATGGCATTTAACACTTGGAAATGGAAAGTTTGGTAAGAGTTCTATTTTTAAAAAAGTGTTTCAGAAATTTCTAGTAGAGAAGGACATTTTGAGGCCTATTTTTTTTTCAAAAATAGTACTATGATGGCAAGATAAGAAGAAATGTCTGCTTGTCCGCATAAGTACGAGTATCTTGAGAAATACAAGATCTTTTTACTTTAAATTTGGAATAGTAAATATTAATGAGTAACATGTATTTCAAAATTTATATACTCATGTCAAAATTTCTTTGGGTTAAAAATAACAAAGTTGAGATAAATTTAAAAACACTTAGGTCCCTGGTTTGAATCTCGGTGTGTACCAATGAGTTTTTAATTAAAAAAAAATATGTACATTTGTTTGACAACACCACTATAGTGCCACCACTAGAGAGCACGTTAAGCTGTCGGTCCCGGTTTCACTATACCAACTTGTGAAACTATTTTTAGATGGGTTATTGAGTCTATTCAAAACATCGCAACGAGCTAGCCACTTGTTCGGTGTAGACTCATACCATCGGCTACGACGAGGTGGGATTAAAACCCCTCCGCTGGGTACCCTGGGTACCCTGGGGCCGTCTAGGCGGTCTCGGGCGCCGTAAGGCACCCGTGATGATACATACATAAATTTCCTATTACTAACCAATAAAAATCTTATTTTAAATCTTTCAAGTAAAATTTAACCCACGTAATATATAAGTTGAACAGAGAAAAACTTAAAGTATAAAAGATACGCACTTAATTTAAAATTACAGCTAATACTAGGTGTATTATACTAAATATAGAGTTGGCAGTACTTAAGTAAGTAATAACAAAGAATGTAACATCTAAAAAGAGACGCAACGAAGAAGAGACCTTAGAAACAATGACGTAGAACTCTTTTCAAGATTACTTTTTCGCTTACTTACACCCCACAATAACATTGTATACGTAACTCCGGAAAAACAAAGAAACAATTATTTTGCAAGCTCCGAGCAGAAAGGTTCTTATCTCGGATTTGAGCTTCAGTCGAGCCTTCCTTAAAACGTCAATTTTCAGTCGTAGTGTAAAGAAAGACGTCATTTTCGTAAAATATAATCCTTATCTAGTAGGGCTGATGAACGAAATGTAAAATGTAATTGTGCTAAAGACATTCTGGAAGTAAAAGAAAAGGTGTAGGTTAAAATCTAGTGGAGTAAACAAAATAAACGCTTTTAATATTATTAATTTGATTTAACCTTTGAATATTTGTATGGTTTTTAATCCCATGTAGACTCATACCATCGTCGTAGTCGATGGTATGAGTCTACACCGAACAGGTAGCTAGCTCAGTGCATGTTTGGATAGACTCACAAATTGGTATAGTATAGTGAAACTGGGATCGACAGCTTAACGTGCTCTCCGAGGTACTATAATGCTGTTGTTAAACAAATGTACATATTTTTTTTTAGATTAAAAACTCATTGGTACACACCGGGGTTTGAACCAGGGACCTAAGTGTTTTTAAGTCTAAGATCTAACCAACTCGGCCACCGCGTATATACAAGTAACAATTTCTTGATATTTATAATACCTAATTTAACTATACTTTCAGAATTAAACACGTGGAATTTCTACCTATACCTGTGTTCGTTGTGGTCTCTCTCGGCGTTCATGGTGTTCACAATAATGCCCGAAAGCCCAAAGTATTTGCTGTCGCAGGAGAAATACGACGAGGCAAGAAATATTCTCGTAAATGTCTATCGGGTAAACACTGGAAAGCCGGCTGATACATTCCCTGTAAGTTATATGCATAGTTATATATATCTTTTTTTTTTCGTTTGTGATACATGGTTCCATGGGAAAAGTTGTTCATTTTGATTAGTAAAGCCTTATATTAGCCGAAAGTATATTTCAAAGTCACGTTCTATAGTAAGATCCTAGACTTTACGTATCTGTGCAGTACAATTTTTGCAAAGTAATGTATACTGAAAGTAATTTTTTTTTCCACATATCTCTGTTGGATTATTAAAAAAAAAAGCTTTAGGATTTAAAATCTAATAACTGAATGATTAAATTTCATTAAACATTTTATATCCTAGCTGCTCTATCGACAAATTAACAGTCCGTTTTATAATAACAAACTAAAAGAAGTCTACCATATCGACAAGACATGTATGCGGTAGTCTCCTGTAATGAGTATATTTTTCAGGCAGCGTCGTTGTGGAGACATTATAGTTTTCAAGAGAATCTGGAGAAAAAGTCTGAAATATCTTTTAGAGACCAAATCAAAGCTGGTTTTTACAACAGTAAACCAATGTTCAGGAAACCTTTAGCCTCAAAACTTGTTATCATATGCTGTATCGGATTCCTCAGTATGTTGATGTAAGTTTATTTTAAATATTTATTAGGCAAAGGCTTTACCTTTATTGTGTAGTGTGTTACTATTATTCTTGCTTAAAATCTTATATTGTTTAAAAACTTTTACACTTAATAAATAAAAATTAAATATATTATTAATATTATTATACAAGCTGAGTTTTCTATAACAAATAAAGTGTGTTATCACATAAATAAAGTATGTTTATTATTAGGTAAAATATATAAATTGAAGCTATAAAATTTTATTGCCAAATATTTCGCCAATCTTTGGAGCGGCATCATCAGTGACAGTGACTGAAGGTCTTTGTCATAAATTTTGAAAAAGTAATTTTATATCTTTTAGCACTAAAAGATAATGCACTATAGAGTTTTGTATTTATATTTTAAGAAAAATATCATCATCATCAATTTTTACATTTACATTTGGTAATAAAATTGTATAGCTTCAATAAATATATTGATATATATATTATTGAATAAATTCTAATGTATGTAATTTATTCTTTTCTATCTGTCTTAATCATTAAATAAGATTGCATGGCGGTTACATACTACTTAAATTTCTTCAATTTGGGTCGTAGTCCACCGAATTTACCCGACAATATTTGTAAGTTACATAACTTAGAAATATTATCGGGTAAATTCGGTGCCTTTGGCTTACTTTAATAATATTAATGGTATTCGTCTCGTGGCTACATGGACCTAGCTCGAATAACATTCAGCAAACCCACTCGGCTGTTAGTCGAAGCTCAATTATTATTTTTATGTTGGTAATTGTACATTAAAATCTTTCTATTGAGAGTAACAAATATTATGATATTGAAAAGGTTTATTTCTTATTACGAATAATAACAATAAAAATCCAACACAGAAAGATTAACATCGAATTAATATCGAGTATATAAAGACGAATTGCATTACAAATATATTTTAATATCGAGTATATTAAAATATATTTGTAATGCAATTCGTCTTTGACGCCGACCATTTCGTAATTGCATCATTTAGCCGGCATAGTGGGACCGTCTGCGTTCTCCATACAAAATGAGCTTTCGCACTTCCAGTATAAGTACTCGATTACTGTTTGTCGCAGAATTAAAATAATAATTTTGTCCGTCATTGTATTTGTTAATCTTTCTTATTCTGCCTTATCGTCAATTCAACTACCATTTCGTAACAGCACCCTGAAAGGAGGTAGTCTCCTTTTAGGGTGCTGTTAACTCGACAAGAAATCGATGTAGTAGTCTCCTGAAAATCAGAGAACCCGACTAAAACCGAATTATGACTAGGTCACTTGACACTTAATGTTCTAGCTTTTGAGACTAAATTTTACACACCATACAATTGTATGGTGTGTATTAAAGGCATCACAATAGCGCCATTATGCGAGCTAACTATGCGGTTACGGGCGACGACTATGATGAATTTGCAACTAATCAAGCGCCCATTTCGTAGCTGAAATCTGAAAGGAGACTTTAACAACCTCCTAGTTATCAATAGAGTTGCCCTAATCCGGTTGATATTTTCAGTATTAGAACCGGACCTTTTCTGTAGGTACGAATTTAGGTAATAAAATAAAATCTCTTAGGATAGTAAAACAATACTGGATGTTATTTGAATAAATTATGAGCTTAGGTATACAGGGTGGTTTTGAAAGATTGTACGGGGAAAGTTAGTAAACCTCATATTAGCACAAACTAATATGAGGTTCTACAGATGAAATTGAACCACTTTCCTCGTAGAACCATGTGTCGCAAATTAAAAATCTTTTGGCTTCTCCATACAAATTGTTAATTTTAACATAGCATTGCGTGGAGAAGTCAATTTTTTTGACACATGGTTTCATCGGAAAAGTTGTTCCATTTCATCAGCCTCGAACCTCCTATTAGCCCAAAGTACAAACTGCCAAAATCACCATATACCTATAGTAGATGATTATTTAAATAAAAAACTAAATTATATAAATATGACATAAGCAGATGCCAATTAATTTTATTTGATAATGGAATGAATGAAAAATTGTTATAAAAAAAATATTGGCCGTTTTGCATAGACTGATTTTCTATTAGCCTGTACAAGACTATATCATCGCTGATATTGAATTTATTATAAATATTGTATTTTTAGATCTCATAAATGTGTGTAAATACCTTGATAAGATTTTTTGTAGTGCCCTTGCCTATTTTTTTTTACCAAGATGCAAATAAATAAATACTAAAATACTAAATAGTCATAAATCGAATTTATTTCAATCTACTCTATCGTATAGGTCCCTAAGTGCGCAAATAGCATCCGCTTAAATGCTTTTATTTCTGCTATAGGTACAACGTGCTCAGACTCTGGTTTCCGCAGCTTTCAACAATTATAGAACATTATAGCGCCAAAATAAACGGTACTCAAGATCTGTGTACCATGCTGGACTCCTATACCAGAAGCCTACATGCCAGGAACAGCAGCGCCGACGACGTTTGTGTACCGGTAATTATTACCTATACAGGGTTACTTGTAATTCGACGTATATCCGTGATAGGGGGGGCCAAAATGCAACAAATTGGACCCCCAATGTAATACCGAAATTCAATGGTTTTCGAGATATTTGAATTTTAAGGGGTTTTCGATGTTTACTCAAAATTTGACGTTTATTTCTAAATAAAAAAAAAACTGCATATTTAATCTACTATTGTTGCATAATTTGGCTACCATTAAAAAGTGATATTATAGCTGGCACTTCAAAATTAAGCTATGAACATAATTAAAAGTACTTAATTTAGTAAATAATTAAATTTCAAAATAATAAGATTTCTTCAGTAGGAAAATAATAATTCTGGATCATTTATCATTTTATTTTTAAATAATAATTTATCTATATATCCTTGTATTTTATATTACATTAATTAGATAATGCCTAAGGAATGCCTTAGGCATTACTATGTATATATAGCTCGCCTATGTATAATAGTATTAAGCTTTTGTGCAATAAAATAATTTTTCATTCATTCATTCATTCATCATTTTCTAAATAAACAGAACAATTGATCAACAGCGTGTATTTTCATATTTTGTGTGGTTATTAGTTATTAATTTTCATAAAAATATAATCACGGGATTCTTACGGCGCTCGAAACCGTCTAGGCGGGTACCCAGCGGAAGGGTTTTCATTCCACCTCGTCGTGAACAAGTAGTTATGTAGCTCATATGAATTGACTTAATAACCCATCTATAATCAATTTCAAATGTTGGTATAGTGAAACTGGGACCGAACAGCTTAACGTGCTCTCCGAGGTACTATAGTAGTTGTGCTGTTAGACAACAACTCATTAGTGCAACTGGGGTTTGAAGCAGGGACTTAAGTGTTTTCAAATCTTAAGGTCTAACTAACTTCACCGTCACGTACCTGTATCTTAAAACATCTGAATAGTAGAAAATTATGAATACCACATCATTTAGCCGGCATAGTGGGAGCGATTAA
>CAWUHH010000536.1:0-13386 GCA_963921915.1 Hyposoter dolosus
TTTTTTAAAAGTGGGACTTTTCCCCGCTTTTTCATTAGGTGGGATTTTTTTCCAATTTTCATAAAATGGGATTTTTGTCCCACTAAAAATCATTTTTTGTCAAGTGGGACTTTTTCCTACTTTTTAAAAAAGTGGGACCTAAAAAAATCCCACTAAAAATCATTTCTTCCTCGAGTGGGACATTTTCCTACTTTTAAAGTTGGAATTTTCAATTACCACATGACTACTTTTTCAAAATTACCACGTCATAGCATACTTTCTCTTATAAGCATTTTCCCACCTTTACACTACTTTTTAAAAATTGTTTCCATGTTCCCAAAATTCCCTCATTATAATAATGCTTCTTTCCCCGTAATTCCCACTTTTATTTTACTAGAAATTAAAGGATTAAAAAAAGTTAAACATTGTCGCGGGCGGCGCTAGAGATTGATTACACCAATACCTCAAGCAAGATAAAACTCATGATAAGACATGAGTCTTGTCTTGAAGTGGCCGTGCTGCGACTGTAAGATAAGACTGATGTGTAAGATTGTCAACGGACACGCTCTCATGTCTTGTCTTGGATGTGGCCGTGCTACGGGGGCAGCAAGTAATTGCATTGTCTATTGAAGGATCTTGGCCTACCAAGATCGGCCGTCGGAACTTTTATAGAACGTAATTCCAAGATGGCGCTAACAGGATCATATCTGTCTGTAAACCAAAACTTTAAAAGTTTTTAGACCAAGAATGGTTCTAATCGCTCGTTTTTGTAATAAGGTCATAAATCGATTTGGTATTCAATACGTGAATTAAAACATTGTGTGTTTACTGTGCAAAACTTTTGATCTGAAGATTACTTTAAATATCACTAAATGATGGTAAATTTTGCATGTTTTCTTTTAATTTATATCTACTACAATCTTCGCAATTATTTCGTCTGTGGACTAGGTATGGGCGGCGCGCCGCCCGGTTCCTCCCCGCGCGGCGCGGCGTGCCGCGGCGTGCGTATTTTGAATATGTGTTGTGTGTGATCGTCTTATAAATGTCTCGGAAAGGATGGTATATTAAAATAAATATATTTATTTTAATGTTTAGTTTTGATTTAAATAAAACAATTTATGACAGACCATGAAATTATATTGAGAAACAAAACCGTATCTTAGATACCAAAGCATTCCTAATGTAACGTTCAGTTTGCATAGTAGTTTTCAATGAAACATTCTTACACTCCTCAAACTGTTATAAGTTTGAGAAGGAGTGTAAGAATGTTTGTTTTACATTTACTTATCTCATACTTCATTCAATTTGGACTCCCATACCAAATACACAAAAATTAAACTTTCCTTTCTGTAAAGCTTTCGTAAATACATCCGCGACCATATTCTTAGTATCCAAATACTTTAATTGAACAATATCATTTAGTACAGCCTCTCTCACAAAATGATACCTTACAGCTATATGTTTTGTCTGATTATTATTTATAACGTTTTTAGCTATTGCCATTGCCGATTGACTATCAGTATTTAATGTAATTTTTATATCTAAATTAATTAACTCCTTGATCATCCTTTTCAAGAAAATTACCTCTTTTGTAGCTTCAGACATACTGATATATTCGGCTTCGGCACTTGATAAAGCTACTGTTTTTTGCTTCTTGCTTTCCCAAGTAATAGCTGCACCAACCAATTTAAATACAAATCCTGAATATGATCTCCTATCGCAAATATTGCCTCCGTGATCAGCATCAACATAAGTTTCAACATTAAACCCAGTATTCTTATAATTCAAACAATATGATTTAGTTCCTTTTAAATATCTAACAACACGTTTTGCTGCTATCCAATGCTCTTCCGTATAACAGTTATTAAACTGACTCAAGAAACTTACTGCATAAGCAATGTCTGGTCTCGTACATACCTTTAAATACATAAGACCACCTATTAACTCTTGATAAGGAATATTTTTATTAGGAACAAAATTAAAATCATTAGGTTTTGTTAATTTATGTCCTGATACTATAGGTGTTGAAACGGCCTTACAATCAGTCATATTAAAACGTTCTAACAACTTTCCTATATAATCCGATTGATCCATTTTGATATTACAGTTTTCTTGCTTAAGTCTAATTCCTAAAATTAATTCAGCCTTCTTCAAATCTTTCATTTCGAATTTTGACATTAATTTTTGCTTTATTTTCTTCACTTCAGATTCATTGTTCCAAAAAATCAATATATCATCAACATAAACCGTTATTATCATAATATTATCTTTATCTTTTATATTATAATACACACAAGGTTCATTTTCTGATCTTATAAAGTTTAAATTCAGTAAAACTTAATTTAACTTATCGTTCCATGCTCTAGATGCCTGTTTCAAGCCATATAAAGATTTTCTTAACAAACAAACATGATCCTTTTTACCTTCTTCTTCAAATCCTTCAGGTTGTTACATATAAATAGTTTCTTTTAAATCTCCGTTAAGAAATGCTGTTGTGACATCCATGTGGTCTACTGTCAAACCTTTTTCAACAGCTATTGCTAACAAAAGTCTTAAAGTGCTATGTCTAACTATAGGTGAATATGGTTGATTAAAATCAATACCTTTTCTTTGAGTAAAAGCGCGTGCTACCAATCTTGCTTTATATCTTAACTTATACCTCTTATAAATGTCTCGGAAAGGATGGTATATTAAAATAAAGATATTTATTTTAATGTTTAGTTTTGATTTAAATAAAACAATTTATGACAGACCATGAAATTATATTGAGAAACAAAACCGTATCCTAGATACCAAAGCATTCCTAATGTAACGTTCAGTTTTCAATCAAACTTTCTTACAGATCGTAATATTAACTACTGGTAGAAATGACTGAGCTATAAAAAAACAAAGTGAGCAAACTCTCTGTTGCTACATTTTATAATACTAAAACTCGAAGTAGTTTTTGTTGGAAGTATTTCGGAAACTTGATCGTCGCTGATGGCAACAAAAAGAAAATGGTTAATTCTGATCAAATTTATTGTTTAGCATGTTTGAATGCTGTGAAAAAAGTAAGCGAAGACGTTACTTTTTACATTTTAGATATAGTATTAGATAAGTAGATTAAATTAAGTTTTCTTTAAAAAAACTGAAAACTTCACGCCGCCGGCGCGCCGCCGCCGCCGACCTAAAGTATTCAGCACGCCGCCGCCGCCATTTTCACAGACGGCGCCCACGTCTACTGGGGACTACAATTAGTGTAAAAAAAAAAAATGTACTAAAAAAAAAATTGTAATAAAAATAAAATATCCAATTTGGAACGCTATAATGTCGTAGCATTAATTTGAACGCATCACCAATGACACTGACAGTAGTGACAGCATTATTATACCTATCGTTGAGTTTTCTACTTTTTTTTGGTTGATTCGTTTGTAATATTAAATTCTTGTTTATATTTATAATTTTATATTTTTATTGAGAGCAAATAAGCGAAAATATCTGACTGATTAAAATGGAGTCTGAAAGTAATCGTGCTGAAGGCTGGAAGTATTTAAATAAACAATTTTTTTGGTGATGGTGAGCAGCTTTTATTTTTGCTTGTTGGATTAATTTATTCATTATATTTCACTTTAAACATAGGTATTTGAGTTTTTAGTATTTTTATTTTAGTGTTTATTGTTTACCAGAAATGAACTTGGAATATTATATCTTCTGTCTGCTTACGTAGTTAAATCTAAACGTTAAGTTATAATTATTAAGTATTTGCTACTAATTAACGATATCTCGCTCGTATGATAGGATTCAGTGGAAAAATTTCAGTGAGAAAATTAATGCTATTGTGAATTATATTATAAATACCAGATCCTAAAGAAACTAATAGTGTAAACAAAATTTTATTACTTACCATTTACTATATAGTGTTTCAAAATCTGTGAAGGTTTATAAAATTTTGACTAGATACTGAATAAAACAATATTTTCCATTAATTAGTTTATGTTGACTACCCTATATTAACTTGTCTACCAACATTGTCTTTGGAATTTATTGTCATATTACTAAATTGTTTTATTAAATGGCAGTCTAGTTTGTTGGCGCCAGACCTATTGGGGGTTATCAATACATGCAAAATTAACTAGTAAATAATCTTTATACTTATCAGCTTATCTACCTCTTATTTAATTTAAACATTTTATTGAACAGTAAGTAAATAAAAGTTAAGTACAAGGGCGAGCATAATGCCATAGGCATTATCTACCAGCAAACCTTTAAAATTGTGTAAGAAGATGAGTTGAGTGCTTAATGTTAATATGCTTTTATAAATCATGTTATATATATAATACATTCATATTTAAATATACACAAACATACATAGTTAAACTATATGTATATATGTATCATCACGGGTGCCTTACGGCGCCCGAGACCGCCTAGACGGCCCCAGGGTACCCAGCGGTGGGGTTTTAATCCCACCTCGTCGTAGCCGATGGTATGATTAGTATGTAGTCTACACCGAACAAGTGGCTAGCTCGTTGCGATGTTTTGAATAGACTCAATAACCCATCTATAAACAGTTTTCACAAGTTGGTAAAGTGAAACCGGGACCGACGGCTTAACGTGCTCTCCGAGGCACTATAGTGGTGTTGTCAAACAAATGTACATAAATTTTTAATTTAAAAACTCATTGGTACACACCGGGATTCGAACCAGGGACCTAAGTGTTTTTAAGTCCAAGGTCTAACCAACTAGGCCACCACGTATATATAGTTAAACTAAACACAAATAAAGTGGAGAATATAGATTAATACATACCACACAAAAGATTGAAATACACCCAATTATTTATTTGTTTTTTTCAGGAGAACGAGCTAATTATGTAAACATTCCACATGTGATAGCAATGGTGGGACTCCCTGCAAGAGGGAAGACATATATTTCCAAGAAACTTTCTCGATATCTAAATTGGATAGGAATTAATACTAGAGGTCAGTATTTTTTTTTTTTTTTACATTCTTTATTTCATTATTTCCAGACAGCATTATTTAGCCCTGATAGTGAGAACAACCATTGTTTGTCTGCAAGATAGTCCATCAGAATATTTATGAAATTATTTTAGTGGGAGCAACCTAAGCTGTTAAATAACAATGTATTTATCAACCCCAATCTTGGACATTGTAGGTATGCTTACCATCAGGAGACCTTGTATGTAATAAGGTCACATTCCATGCTCCAATAAAAAAAAACTAATTGTAAGTGATAAAAGTGCAATATTAAATGGTAAATGGTTTAATTAAACTAACAAATTAACATTACCTAATGATAAATTACACTTATTTGGTAAAAAAGAAATAATTTTTTAAGTACTAGCCCTATACCAACAACAACTCACATTATTTAAGGAGTGAAAATCTTACATACATTGTAGTTGAGTTGGATTCTAGACTTAAAAACTACATTTATTAGTAGTGTTCAGAAATTCGTGACGAGGTGCAATTATACCTAAACTTCATTTTAAAATAGTATGGACATGCCTTTCTGATATTTTCTAGATTTTTTTATATATAAAAAAATATTCAAAAAGGCAGGTACATACTATTTTTAAATTTAGGTATAATTACACCCATTATTCTGACTACTTTTTAGGTTACAAGTTTAAACCAATTATTTTTAAATATAAATATATAAGACAACAATTGATATTTTGTTGAAAATTTTGAGAAATGAAACCAAATTTGTTTCTCTGTAAAAAGAGGTTATTTATTTTAACATTTAACATTAACATTATTATGTATCTATAATATTTACAAAAACCGAAATCTTACCTGTAAAAAGAGAAACGATAATTAAAGTCTATTTCTCTAACAATTTAACTATTTATCTATCTTTTAGTCTATCCATGCACATGTACACCATTGCTTTCACCATTCAGACAGCTGTCATTCAACTAGCAATAGTAAGAGGCCTTTAAGGCGAGTTTTAAAAATAACAACTAAGCGTGATGCGCGGTAAACTTAATTTAAAGAAAATTATGTTTCTTTACATCTCCCCCACACAAGGTGAAAATTCTCAATAAAAACATGTTTATACATAAACTATTTATCATCTTCATCTGTTTCCTCTTCATCTCTTGAGATTGGTATTAATTTAGTTACGTGAATTGTGAATAGATTGAGTTTGATATCTGTTCCACTATTTTAAAAGGCCCGATTTTTAGTTCATTTAGTTTCTTTCGATTCAGTCTACTTCCATTTTCAACATACACTTCATCTCCTATATTGAATTTATATTCTTTTCTATTTTTGTCAAAAATCTTGCAATTTTTTTATTTCTTATCCAGTTATATAGATTATTTTTCTCTTTTAATTCATTAGGCAATATAGTCACATTTGTTCCATCCAATAAATATTTTGGAGCAAATCCAGTGACCGTGTGTTCGGTCTCATTTTATTTATTAATACACTCCCTTGCAATCGTTGTCCAGGCTATTTTTACTTCTCTTTCATTCATTTTACATCTAATTTTGTTAACCAATGTTTGGTCTTTCATTTAACCCATTAGAAAAAGGTGTATTTACTGATGTAAAAATTAATTTAATTTAATTTTTACATCAGTAATATATATAGAAATACTTCAAATTCCTTAGAATTTATTCCCGGGTATTGATCAGTAAGGATTATCCCAATTTCATCTGTGTCTAGCACATTCTGAGCCAGTTTTATAAATTCATTAGAGCTTTGCGTCCTCGAGGTTAAAATGAATGCATACCTTGTAAAACGGTCAACCAGTAGGTGTAGGTATTTTTATGTTGATTGTGATCCACCAAAGCCTCCAATAGTGTCTATAGACATTATTTGAAAGGGTTCTGTCACTGGGCCCAAGTGAGACATCAAACCATATTTTATTTGACCCCTTGATTTATTTCTTATGCATATTTCACAATTTTTACATATATTTTTTATATTTTCTGTTAATTTTCTTGCAGTGCAAAATGCATAAAATTATCAACCACATTGTAAATGTGGTTGATAATTTTATGCATTTTTCTAATACCAATATGACACCATTCTTTATGTATCGGTTTAAACAACTTTCTACTGAATTTTTTTTTTTACTTGTAGTATATTCCATTTCTAAATATTATTATTTTCACTTATTGTATAATTATTTTCATGATCTGTTTTTATATTGTCTATTAAGTTTATTATTTTTAGCAGTTCTTCTTTATTTTCATTTGACTCTAAAACAGGGTTTCTATTTAAGCAATCTGCCTCTAAATTATTTTTTCCTGGAACATATTTAATTGTAAAGTCGTATTGTGATAAGTAGTAGGTTAAATCACCTAGTTCCTCATTGGTTCTAGTGTTTATATTCATATTTTCCAATGGTTTATGATCTGAGTATACATTAATATGTTTTCTAATGAGCCAATGTTGCCAATATTTTACTGCTCCCTTAATCGCTAGACATTCTAAATATATTGTTTTTTTTTCTTATTTGTACCTCATTCAATTTTTTTGAAAAATATGCCACATGTTTCTCTTTATTATTTGATTGCATTTGTTTTAGCACTGCACCAATGCCTTCTAATGAGGCATCTGTATAAATTTTTATAGGTAAATCTTTATCAAATATTTCTAGTATTGGTTGTGAGCACAAGAGCTGTTTTATATGATTAAATAACTTTTCAAATTTTTCTGACCATATGAATTTTACATTTTTCCAATAATTTATGTAATGGATCTAAAATTATTGCACTATTTGGTATATATTCATGATAGAAGTTTATTTTACCTAAAAATTTCCTAATATTTTTTTGTGTTTGAGGTATTGGAAAATTTCTGATTGTATTAAATTGTCTTTTAAAGGTTTTACTGAGTTATTTTGAATTACATGACCAAGATAATTTACCTTGCGGTCCGATTCGCGACAAAATCGATGTCAGCGCTGTCAGCGCCGGTGCGATTGAGCGTAAGCGCGCTAACGATAGATGATTTGACATTAATAGTGACGTCATTACAGACGCCATATTGGACTTACAGTGATTTTGCTTCTGGGTGAAATCGCTGTGAGCGTTGTCAAAATGACATTTATCTAGAGACATGTTTTTGAGGATGGTATTTTTTTTTTTTTAATAATTATTAAATAGATAGTTAAAAGCGTTGGGTTCTCATTTATTTCGATATTTATGTAAACAAAAATACAAAATACATTAAATTTCATTATTTCTTTACGGCGTTTTATTTGACATTCAAGCAGAGTGAGAGGAGCATATGTTTTAGTTGCGAGATAGAGGGAGATACAAGTGATGTTCTTGTGAGCGCGCTTAATCACTGGTCCGATTCATTAGCACTCTAATAGCGCCGTGAGCGGTCTCATCGCGCTTTTTTAATCGGACCGGTGATTATGAACGTCAGCGCTGACAGCGGTGTTATCGCCATTCGGACCGTGAGGTTACTGTGTTAGAAGGAAATGTACATTTCTTAAATTTTAACCTAAATCCCTCTTCTATGATAGCCTCTAGTATTTGTTCTATATGCTTTATATGTTCCTCAAAAGATTTTGAATATATTAAAATATCATCAATGTAATTTACTGAAAATTCTGATAGTCTATGTTTTCTTAAAATATTATCAAAAGGAAAAATGTATTAACTAAATTTTCATTCACGAATACCATCGGCGAAATGAGGATGGGTTAATCCCTCCGCTGGGACCCTGAGGCCGTTTAAACGGTTCTCGGGAGCCAAATTGGCACCCGTGATGGTATTTATTTTTATTTTATTTTTTCATGAGACAATGTTCTTAGCAAACCATGGATTCACCGCGCGGGTGCCGGGTCCATCGCGTGGTTGAAAGGCAGGGGAATGAAATGCAGCGTTCCCGGACTTGAGACCGCGAAGTAGGTTTAAAGGCCTTTTGAACTCTCACCTGCACTGTGTTCACTACCCTCTCTACTCAACCAAATATTATATGATCCTGTTAGCGCCATCCATCTATATTGACAAGTTTTGCATTAATAAGTGATATCTGTGAGCCAGAGTCATAAGTTCCTCTTACTAACCTCTTGTTAACTTATCATTTAATAATAATTCGATTTTAATTAATGGTGTGATCACTCGTTATTTTGCTCATTATTTAATTCTACTTCTATAATTGAATTATTACTTACAACTTTAGGTACATGAATGTTTTGCCTCTCACCTTTTCTAATACCCTTTTTTAAGTCTTCACAAGTTTTACATGGTTTTTTTTCATTATTTTTTTATATTCATATATCTCTTCTCTCTTCTTTATAAAATTTTTTTTGTTCATTTAACTTTCTTATTTTCTTATTTCATTAAAAAGTACAGTTGTTTCCTGAATTTCATCTCTGTCTAATCTGTTCATAATAAATTCTGGAAGTCCTGTTGTGATTAAAGCGATCAGTGTTTTCAAATCCATATCTTTATTCATATCTAATAAAAGTCTTTCTTTTCTAATTGCATAATCTATTAACAATCCTTCTCTATATTTGAAGGACAAAGTATATGTTACTGAGGTCCACCCTTTGTCTGCCAACGTCTCCAAGAACCTATTCTTCCATTGAGCCAATGAAGCGTTTACTGTTAACTTTGTCATTGATGCATAGTGCCAATCTAAACATGATTTATCCAGAAATAATCTCAACACCTCAATCTTCATTTCATCTTCTATAATTTCAAACCTTATACAATACCGGGAAGGGCAGCATCCAACGTCCTTTAGTGGCAGGCCAGGCTCCGGGCAGCGGTCGGTTATGGCCAGCTATGGCAGGCCGTGACGTCTGCTGAGCAGACGGTGTCCAGGCTCCAGAAGAAGAATCCAGGCTGCGTTCAGCTATGACCAGCTGGGATGTTTCCGTTGCAACTGAATAGACGGTGGCAGACCAGGCTTAAGAATATGGGTCCAGGCCAGGTTCTGCCTTAGTGGTTCCATTTCGCGGAACTCTAAACTTTATATACATTAAAAGTACGTTCCGTTACAAACTAATATTTAGTGTGTAATCTAATTAATCTGAGGTGTATTTATATTTGTTAACTTGTTATTATTCTTTTCTTGTATTAAATATATGTTATATTTTAAACTTTAGTTTGAACACAATGCAATTTTTGAATTGATTTCTTGTTGAGGTGGTAGTCTATTTTCAGGGTGTTATTACGAAACGCGGTATCGGTTAATTTGGCGATAAAGCAGCGAGGACATATCTACTCGTAATGCAAGTTCATCTTTGTCGTAGCCCATTTCGTAACTGCAAAGTGGGGGGGATCGTTGATGTTTTACAACAGTGTATTGAAAGACACCATGGATTTTGTAGGACTGCTTACCATCATGTAGAAGTACAAGGTCGGGTCGTGCTCCAATAAAAAATAATATGGCCTACCACTATAAAATAAAATGGATAGTAGTTCTGTAACCATAATAATGTATTACTAATATATTTTATGTCATTACCTTCCAGTATTTAACCTCGGAGAATACCGTCGCCATGCAACTACAGCATACACGTCTCATGAGTTTTTCCGAGCTGACAATGTACAAGCCATGCGAATCAGACAGCAATGTGCCCTGGACGCCTTGCATGACGTGTGCGACTGGCTGGCCCGAGGAGGTGAAGTAGCCGTGAGTTTACTGTTAGCACTCGCTGTTGTGTATTCTTATATATTTATTATTTTTAGTGTTCCGTATTATTGAATTATATTTTAAGGTTTCATTTTCATGATCACATAGTGCAATGTATGAACCATGAACAAAAGACTAATAAATGAATATAAAATATGGAATGTTAGTTCTATGTGTGTAATGAATGTTTAAATGGTTTATCTGTGAGTGAAGTCTTTAACTGCAACCATACCTTGTCTACTTGTCTCGTTATATCGCCTCTAGATTAGGATGACTATGAAGGCACCTATAAGGTAGTCTTTTTACAAAGTTCTTGACTACTGACACTGCCTGAGCACAGCCTTATGTTACTTGACAATTGTCACTGGTTTCTAATGAATACTTGTATTGCCGCCTTGGCCATAATTCTTCTCGTAATATGTCCATTAAAATTATATTACCCTCTCTGATGATAAACCTCACATTCTACCTAATACTTGGAGAGCCATTTTGTTAAAAGCTTTTAGCAGTGACATTCCTGCTACAAACAATTTTTGGCTGCATACAATTGGAGTCGAGTTTGTTTTTTATTGAGGCATTGCATGTGACCTTGTATCCACCTGATGGTAAGCAAACCTGCAAAGTTCATGAATGGGGTCGATCAATAAATTGTTGTTAAACAATGTTGATCGCTCCCACTATGCCGGCTAAACGATGATGCGGGTACGAAATGGTCGGCGACAAAGGCAAATTTGCATTACGAGTCTTTAAATATCATCGCTGCTTTATCGTCAAACCTATAATCGCACCCTGAAAGGCGACTATCACCTCGACAAGAAATCGATGCAGTAGTCTTCTGAAAACCGGTGAACCCACAGACTAAAACCGAAACATGAAAAGGTGTCTGGGGTGTGCTTTTATAAAAACTTATTGCATCAAATTCAGTGTATTTTCGACGTGGATTGTAATTGTTAACGTTTCAGGTGTTTGATGCCACAAACTCTACAATGGAGAGAAGAAGTATGATCCGTGATATAGTCGTACATAAGAAAGGATTTAAATTGTTCTTTGTAGAGTCCATATGCGATGACCCCATTATTATTGAACAGAATATTATGGTGAGAATAGAAAAAAGATTGAAACTTTTTATGTTTTTTTTATTTAAGGATCTATTGCACCTTAGCTCAACATAGGTTTAAGTTTATATGACAAAAATTAAACGCATGTTTTTTAATTCGCGCGTCTATATATACATTCATAAACTAAACATACAAGCTTGAATGCTCTTTTGCATTAGGTACAAAAATACAAAATATTAAAAAGACTAGTTAAACTTTTTTAAACTTACAATATTTTCTTAGTCATCTATGTGCAGGTGTTCCCGAATTTGTGAGGAGAAATAATCTTTCACTGTATTTAGTTTGCTCTCTCTACCGAACCAAAACTACACGATTCTAACATCAACATTGTATCTAGATCGGACATGGATAACTAGTTTAGGGAGCAAATATGGCTTCGTAAATTAACCAATCATCTTAGTTCAATGGCTTAAGAGGAGTGTGTGATGAGGCTCTTCGATGCTCATGCTGATTCAACTGCAAAGTATTACGACCTCTCCCCGCGCATGACGGTGAGTCGGTAACGCTACCATACGTTTATGTAAACCTTTCCCCCGACCCTTAATAAGAGAAAGAGTACGTATGAGATTATACCTACAATTTAGGCAGCAAATCGACTTTCGGGCAAAACTGTTTTCTACCCCTAAACTTTAAAGGATTTGAAAAAAAATGGTATCATTTTATTAGAAGGAAAATAAATGATGACTGTATGTTTACCTTTTTTGTACGGATTTCGTTGGTTGATATATTTTTTTCTATACCAAACTTTAAAAAAAAAGGAAAACGTACGAGCCTTATTTATAACGCCTCCAAAACTCAGAAAAATCTATGAATGTTTAGGGAGGGGTAACAGTTAAGACCAAAAGGTCGTGAATGTATGGGAAATGTTTGATCAGACTCTGCTCTTAAAGGTTTTTGTTTTTAACACAGGAAGTAAAAGTAAGCAGCCCTGACTATGCCAATATAAACGCAGACAATGTCCTAAACGATTTTCGCCTTCGAATAGAACACTACAAAGAGAAATATGAGCCCCTAGACGAGGCCTTGGAGTCGGACCTCTCCTTCATGAAGATATACGACACCGGGGAGAAGGTGGTGGTCCATAAACACGAAGGCCATATACAGTCTAGGATAGTGTATTACTTAATGAACATTCATATAGTGCCGAGAACTATTTATTTGACGAGGGTAAGTTTTTTCTTTTATATAGTAAATCGTAGGTAATATTTTAAAATCATATAAATAAATACTGGGTTCACAGTTTATATTAATATTAAAACAATAATATGGGATCGTATATTATAATATAAAACACGTCGACGAATAAGTTCAAAAGCTCTTAGGGAAAAGAAAGAAGAACATACGAGTATGTAATTTGCGTATATCGAGAGATCGCACGGGTTATATCAGAGTATTATAATTTTGGATCTGTCCTAGTTTCATAACCGCCTCCATAGACTATGGTTGTGTTGTATCCGGAGGTCGTAGGTTGATTCCCACCCATTACAAAAAACAAACCTAAAGCTTAGTTTGACCAGGGTTATATTTTATTTATAGTTATTTATAACGTGGTGGCCGAGTTGGTTAGACCTTGGACTTAAAAACGCTTAGGTCCCTGGTTCGAATCCCGGTGTGTACCAATGAGTTGTTAATATTTAAAAATTATGTACATTTGTCTGCCAACACCACTATAGTGC
>CAWUHH010000537.1:0-17171 GCA_963921915.1 Hyposoter dolosus
GGTTTAAAAAAAAATCGGACCCCTCCGCGGGCGAGTTCTTGTCTCAGATCGTAAAGTCGTTTTTTTTTTAGTGCCAGATAACATGGTGTCATTGGAAGGATGTACTTTGAGCTAATATGAGGCTTTACTGATCAATTAAAAAAATATTTCCCATGGAACCATGTGTCATGTGTCGCAATTTTTTTTTTTATTCATACATTCCAACAGTGGTTATTTCCTCCATACAAACATTACTAGTGTGTATAGGGAAGCCTTTTTTTTTATTTCTTCCAAAAGTTTTTAATTTGATCAGTAGAGAGAGCCTCATAGATATTAGCCCAAACCAACCTTTCAAGGTCACCAAGTGCCTCATACAAATAAAGTATATTTTACCTAATAAGAAACACATATATAGAAGTCTTTATTTTCAGACCAAGAACATTATATCTCCTGACAAAACAAAATGAAGCAAAAGATAGCATTAACAAATACGCCCGAGGAACTAAAGTCTACCGACATATGGAGAATCAATAAGAATGCTATCGTTATCAGTTTGGCGTTTATGCTGCACTTCACAGCATATAGCGTAAGTATCCTCGTGCATATGCTTATGTACCTACGTAGGTATATATATACTGTTGTAACTAATCACATATGTACATCTGAACAGCTGACTAAGATGATAAAGAGGAAAATCGTGAAACAAAAAAAGTATGATCGTCAATTTCCTTGGACGTGACCAGAACAAATAAGTAATCTATACACATACATATAGCAAAACAAAATAAAAACATATGAAATGATTATTAATAAACAATGGGCCGATCGACTTCAAATAATAATCTAACGTTTTTAAAATTCGTGTCTGTCCGTTTCTTTGTACATATCACTTAAAAACTAATGGACCGATTGTTATGGGGTTTTTGTTGTATAAGTAGGTTGTTTAAGTATGGAGGTAAAATTATTGTGTTGAGTCTCTTAGGAAAAGCTTTGAAGTACATCAGATAGAAAAAAGTGTTTTATGTAAAAGAAATAGTACAGTAAAATGGCATGAATGATGAATAATAGAGAAATCAATATATTATTTAATAAGTTACCCTTTTTCGTTATAAACCTAAATACATAATATAGCAGAGGCTTTACCATGGGTTTGCGCATTGTAGCAACGTAACGTATTCGAATACGTATACGCGAGAAACAACCAATAGGGCCGCTTTATTTTTGCTAACAGGATTGAATAAAGCGATCCCATTGGTTGTTGCTCACGTATACGTATTAGAATATGTTACGTTGCCGTCGAGCGAATCGAGAAGCATCGCTACGAACCGTTTCCACATCCGTAATTCGAGTCGTCGAACGAAGCGAGCCGGCGATGCCCAGACGGCTAAACACGCGTTACGCGGCCGCTTCGCTCGACCCCTCGAATTACGGATGTGCGAAACGGTTAGAAACGAGCCGTCGAGCGAAGTAGATGCTACAATGCGCAAACCAATGGTAGAGCCTCAGTTGTATACTATAACAGTGATACGATGATGGTCAGTAGGCCTAGTGTGAGTTTTTTTAACGTTCACTTTCGCGTTAACTATACTACCGCGTTAACATTTTGACCAATCACACGACCGCATTTCTAGTTCTCAAAATTTCCGCGGTCGTGTGATTGGTCAAAATGTTAACGCGGTAGTATAGTTAACGCGAAAGTAAATGTTAAAAAAACTCACACTACGGCTGCAGTAAAACATGGTAGCTATGGTAAATATGTTCACTTAAATAATATATACCTACTAACTATTAAAAACAATAGATTTTTTTTTGTTATAAAATATCATGCTATTGTTTGTAGAACAATTCATACATAAATATTGGCACAATTGCCATAGGAAACACAAAAGTACCTTTTACAGATGCCTCAGTAGACTTCCATCTCTTAGATATGTGTTTCTTATGGTGGGAATCGATCCCATAATACTCGGTTTAATTGGAAAACAACACTAATATTGTCTCAAATTAATGATACATAAAAACTACATAACTACTCGTAAATGTTGCTCTTGCTACGATTACCATAGGAATGCCGATACATCCCTTTACTGGCCTCTTACCTACTCCTGGATTTTCAGGTTTATTTTATTTCCCTAGCGGGGGAAATGAACCCATAAGGATAAATCTGAATACAATCCTAATATGCTCTCAGATGGTGTTAAATGAAAATATTATTTGTTTATTTTATCAGAGCATACGCCGTGACTTTGTCGGCCTAGGGCTTAATTATTAAAAATAAGCGCCGACAAAGACGAATTTGCATTTCGAGTCTACTCGCTGCCATATCGTCAAATTGACTGTCCACTCCGTAATAGCACCCAAAAAGGAACTACAACAAGAAATTGATGTATCGGCATTCCTGAATACCGGTGAACCCAAAGACTAAAACCGACATGATTAGATGAGTTTGACTGTTTTTGCATCTATATGGTAACGAAACCTACCGGTGGTCGACCTAGAGAATTTAATATGGAATGATTAAGAATGCAACATGATCTAAATAATACACAACCTACAATTTTTCAGGGTGCAGCAAACCTTCAAAGTTCCATAAACGCTGAAGCAGGTCTTGGAACTGCATCATTGGCGGCTGTGTACGCTGGCCTGATAGCATCTAATATATTTCTACCTGTTATAGTCATAAGGTAAGCAAGCATATTGACCGCCTCCGTGGACTAATGGTTGCGCCTTTGGCGTTGTATCCGGAGGTCGTGGGTTCGATTCTCACACATGGTAAAATATATTAGTACGTTTTTCTGTACAATTTTGGTCTGGGGGGTTATATAATATAATATGTATTAATATCGTCATTTCTGGTACACAGAACAAGCTTTGCTTAGTTTGTGACCAGGCAAAAAATATATGTAAAAAAAATATGTGTTATTATTATAATGCATATTAATTATTTTAAAAGATATAATCTAATTGGGATTCTCTAAGTATACTTATCTAAAAACAAGGGGAAAAGAATCTACGTCTCACATTTTTTTTTGTTTTAGACAATGTACCTACTTAATATTTCATATTAGTGAAAAATTGTTTAATTTCATTATTAAACGACTTGGCTTTCTGTATAATGTAAAAAAGGATGAAGACATGGTGTTTGAGGTGGGACCTAAACATCCCACTATTAATCTTAACGGATCTCCCCAGAGGGTGTGCAAATTTAAATATTCTGGGCACATGGTGACCGCTGATCTCAAAGACGACGAGGATAGGTATAGAAAGAAAGGAGGTGTTGTCGGTCAGAGATGTTCTAGTGACGTAAAAACAACACTGTTTAGAGCTTACTGCACAATTATGGTCTTACAACGCCCTTCGTGTTCAATATAACAACTGATGGGACTGCCACGGTTTGACAGTGCTTCAAGCAAGTTTGCGAAGGCTTATGTGAAAGAGTTCTGCGGCTTTGGTGCAAAGAGTGCGGGGCAGTCCCAACAGCATCCTGGTTATGATCGCGGGTAGGTGTGATTGTGATTGTTATATAAATCTGTGCTGCAGGATCCAGGTAGCAACAAACACAGAAATAAATAAGAAGGTGAATGATTTTTTTTTAGAAGGACTCAGAATATTAGTTTTTTTATATTTTCTACAATAGTTTATGGTAAATAAACACTTTTTGTTACTAAAAATAAAAGTTTATTATTATTAGTGTTTCTGTCTTGCCTTTTATTACTTTTTCCTTAAAAACTAAAGAAAACAAGTTAGGTATCTGTATGAATGCCACTCTTAGGTTAATTCCTATAGGAAATTAGCATTGAGTTTTGAGGTCACACACGGGTTTGTTTGTAATTATACTACAAAATGATTAATATAATCACATTTATATTGAATTTGATAAATATTAAATTAATAAACAGAATTGATTTAGGTAGCTTATTAACACATCTATACAAAAAATATCCAGCTTTTTCAAAAAGAAACTGAAGACCAGTTTTGTATGACAATTATGGTTTTTATTTGATAATTAGTTTTTTCTCAATATTGCATTCATCAGAGTCCGGGTTCAGTGCTCTATACATTTAACGCTTTTATATATTGAGATTTGGATACCTATCATAACATCTTAACCCTTACTTACACTTTCCTACCTAATCCCTATACCTTTTTGATAATTCTGACAATCATCAAAATTCCTTATCCACGTTCTTCATTTAAATTGGTCTCCCAAAAGTCCGAAAGTGCATATTTCTTGTGTGGGACCTCTTAATCCTGATAGATATTTTTTTATTCATCAAGACACACATTTTCTTGTCGTAATTCTTATTATAGAGCAAGGATATGCTTTCACATTGTTGCAGCTCGTATTTTTCTACTTGTTCCTAGGGTTTCCAAATGTTTCCTAAATATTTCTGTCATATTCTTTCAGATGGATAGGTTGCAAATGGGCTATGGCGGTATCGTTCATCGCCTACATGCCTTACATAGTGGCTCAATTGTGGCCATCGTTCTACACGCTAATACCTGCAGGAATTATAGTGGGCTTCGGAGGAGGTCCTCTATGGTGCGCTAAGTGCACATATTTAACTGTGGTAAGGATATTTACTATCTTTTGTCACACTGCATATTTTTAATATTTCTGGATATACAAGTAAAACGCGTGACTATTTAAAGGTTAATACAGCATGAATTATTTGAATAACCCTTGATACTTATCCACGAATGAATTTAATTTTTGAGTTTAAACGCCTCCGTAAACTAGTGGTTGGGCCTTTTGTCGTTGTATTGAGGTCGTGGGTTCGATTCCCACCCATGGCAAAAAAATATTAGTACCTACATTTTTCTGTACAGTTTTCATGGTCTGCGTGTTTATAAAATATAATATGTATTATATCATTGTTTCTGGTACATATAGTACAAGCCTAGAGCTTAGTTTGTGACCAGAGCCATATGTGTAAATTGTCCTATCCTACATATTATTATTATTATTTTGTTAATTGTGAGTTATACGAGTTTCTCACTATAAATAAAATCTCATCTCATAGCTTTAAACAATCCAATTAACATTTTTTGATCACTATTTTCAGATATCAGAAACCCACAATCAGATATCAGGCACATCAGTCGATGTGTTGGTGATGAGGTTCTTTGGTATATTCTTCATGATCTTCCAAATGAACCAAGTTTGGGGAAATCTCATATCTTCTTTGGGTAAGAATACATGTAAGATAATAATATTGGCAGATCAAATAGAAAAACAGATCAAATAGAATTTGTTATCATAATGGGATTAGTGTCAAGTTCAATGCGTAGGTTTAGTTTATTAGGTTTGTTTAGTTAAGTACTTATATAAACACCTACTACTATACTGATATACAGGCTGACTTTAAAAATATGTACTTTGGGCTAATATGAGGTTCAGCTGATCAAATCGAACAACTTTTTCCATGGAACCATGTGTCGCAAATGAAAAAAAAAATTGCTTTCTCCATACAAACTTCTAGTTTTAAAATGACCAATTTGTATGGGGAAGCCAACATTTTTTTTTTATTTGCGACACATGGGTCCATGGAAAAAGTTATTCGATTTGATCAGTAGAGCATCAAATTAGCCCAAAGTACACCCATTCAAATTCACCGTGTATATACGTGGTGGCCGAGTTGGTTAATCCTCAGACTTAGTTTTTCCGGTTCAAATCCCGGTGTGTATATTATCTTTTTATATTTTATTTTTAAAAAGAACATATGTACCTAAATTTGTTTGACAACACCGCTATAGTGCCTCGGCCCCAGTTTGACTATACCAACTTGTGAAACTCTTAATAGATGGGTTACTGAGTTTCTCCAAACATCACGACGAGCTAGCGATTTCTTCGGTGTAGAAAAATCATGAAATTAATAATAATATATAGAACCGCCCTAGTGCCTTAAATGGCATATAAAACGAAATGTCAAACGAGTTGTTCTCACTTCAATCAATCAACGTTCAGTGATGCTTTTGTTCTCACTTAAAAAAAAAAATGTATGGCGACTGCCATCTTTTGTTCTCATGACTCTATTTTTATCGCATCGCCATGAGGTAGACTCATACCATACCATACTACGTAGCTACGATGATGTGGAATTAAAACTTCGCTGAGGCCGTCTCGGGCGCCGTAAGGCACCCTTGATGATATATATTTATTACTATACGGCATACGCGAATGGATACTGAAGAAAGTAAAATCAAACTTTATTTAATTTAATTATGACACAACTATTTGCTAGATGCCACGGTCATGACCTTTTATAGGTACCTGCATTAATGCGTTTGATCATTATGTTTTTAATCACAACATACTTAAACATAAGGTCACTTATTGATTGAAAAGGTCTTAGAGCTATTTTTATTATTTCATTAAATGTTTTCAAATAATGTTTTTAAAAATAAAATTTATGGCTTATTAAACTGCACATACAAAAAATTGACATTATTATTCTATCAACTGAAATAACAATACGTATCTGTTTATAAATTTTAGTAATATCATCTGGTGACAATCAGTACGCAATAACGTCTGTTAACGAATCTCTAATACCGGAAGTTTGTGGAGCTAACTTCTTACCCAGCGCTGATGCTGAGGAGACCCTCCACAAACAGCCACCAGAGAAGATACAGACCATCGCTGGGATCTACCTGGCTTGCATGATCGCTGCTTGCTTGATTGTTGCAGTTGGAGTTGATTCTCTGAAAAGGTTTTATTCATTATTATTTTTTATTTATTTATTGGAGCACGGCTTGTGACTTTGAATCTACCTGATGCAAAGCAGACCTACAAAGCCCATTAATGGGGGCCAAATGATGCAAGTCAGGTACCTGGTAAATAATACCTGGTTTGCATCATTGCAGTCGTAGCAAGTTCTTTGGGTTTTGTTCATTAACCATTAGAGGTATTGCACTAAAGAACCCATTGGGTCAAAATGTCCAGATATAAATTAGCCTTAAGAAGAAGACTCATTGTATATAATCTTCGATCCACAATTGATCGAATGTGAAGGTAATAGTCTATATATGGGACTACGAGTGCTATCGATAAGTACTCCCTACGTTCGTATTCACCCCAAGGGTTATAACTGAGTGACCAATATTGACCATTGATGATGACCAAATTGCGAGCATTGTTATTATTATTGTGTGTTATACTTTTTATATAAGATATCTCAGCCAGACTGTTGCTTCTTTACTTTGATACCTAGAAGATAGAAAACGAGCGGCTCGCGGAAGAATTTGAAATAATTAATTTTCATTAAAAAACAAATTTTAGATACCTTATTTTTCAAATTTAACACATACAACGAGCTTACCGCTAAATGTAACGAACTTGACCTCAATATATTATTATATATAGGCTTTTATAAAGCCTATGAATAAGATCCACGATATCTAATATAATAATATAATGCTTTCTGTAAGTACGGTAAGTGTACTGTCTATCCAGAATATTAAACTTTAAACGTCTTAAATTTTCTGTCACAGATATGACTCCGGGCGTAAGGGTTCTGGTGACGGGTTGTCGGGTATGGCGCTGATAGCTGTCACCATGAAGCTGCTGAAGGAACCCAATCAGTTGCTGTTGATAGTCATGCTCTTCTTTATCGGCTTGCAGCAAGCTTTTTTTGGTGCAGATTTTACTGCGGTATGTTATTATTTATAGAAATTTAATAGACTATAAGATTGAACAAAAGTCCATTCATTTTAGTAAACTTTATAAAATTATAATATATTTGGTATAGTTTTTATTTTACTCTTAACTATACCTATATTCATTATTTTTACCCGCCTTATAGTAAAACAAAATGTCTTTTTTAACAGCCTTGTAAAAGTGTATCAAAATTATTTTTTCTATCTTAGCAGTAAAACAAAATACCTCATTAGGTATATCTTTAATTTTCTAATTTTTTTGATTAGAAAAAAAATATAGCTATAGATTTTTTTTTTGCAGGCGTTTGTTTCATGCGCTATCGGCACTGGCTCCGTTTGGATTTGTTATGATGACCTTTGGGATCACTGATGCCATATCCTGTATCGCTACTGGATATTTGGTTAAGGTAAGTCCTTCTTTATTTACCATCGCTGGACATTTGGTGGACTAGTTTGCCATTCGTGCTCCACAAAATTTAAAGACCGTGCGACCTAGTTCAGAAGGTGTCAATGATTGTCAATCTCATTCTTTTGGCTTGACATTTGGTGAAAAGAATCAAATATGCCCCCAATTATTTTCTAATAATAGTGTTATTAATTTTAGATTATTATGTTGTATGTCATAATAAACCATTTCTACCTATTCAAAGCAAGGCTATTGAAATAAAAATAATCCTCTACATCTAGGTATCAAATATTAAGGCGTTGTAGCAATGTAGAGCCTAATATACGTTTCCGATAAAGAATAATGTCTGTCTTTATTATATCTGAAAACATTTGACATATTTATAATGTAGATGTACCGTTCTTGTCATCATTATATGCAGCGTAGCCAGGATTGATATCGGGGGGGTTTAAGCCTCGTATAATTTGAAATACTTTTGGTCCTGATTTTTTTAAGGAGCAAAAAAAAATATAAAATTCATACAATAACTTAATATGTGGTTACAGCTTCAGGATTTGTATACACGCAATACTCACGATTTTTGGTGAGCAATGACGAAAAAAAACCGTCGTCACCGGTTCAGGGGGGGTTTCTACATACAAACACTCAGCATGCGCCACCCATGTCTACCACTCCATACAAATTTATCTATTTCCAAACTAGATATATTTTTTAATTAAATTGGTTCAGCAGTTTCATAGTTATTTTTCGAGTTAATGTTTAGGTTTCAAGATGGTTGTCCTCTTTCAGGCATGATACGAAACTGGTTATTACATAATAATATAGACTTGTAATGCAAATTCGTCAAAACTATTTCAGATAACAGGTCGAGTTCCACTGGTGATTGCTGCAGCATTCCTGCAGATGGCTTTGATGCTGACTATGCTGATGTGGAGACCGAACCATGAACAGATTTATGTGTTCTATGTCATAGCGGCTCTATGGGGTCTATGCGACTCCGTGTGGTTGGTGCATGTGAATGGTTTGTATGATATATTAGTACCGATTAGGGGCCATCCTTAAAGTGAGACTTCCCCCTTCTGTGATGTTGTTATGCATTTTTACAACTAGAAATGATAATATAACCTAAGTTTTATGTTAAGTTTAGTTCCAATTTCGTGTTTCGTGTAGTTACTGGGTGTTTGGTAGAGAGTTAACCAAACTTAAGGGCCGAGTAGGAACACCTATTTAGAAAATACAAATTCATGAATGCAATTTTAGACCAAAATTATGACTAAAACATTTAAAAATGAGCTGTCAAAGTTCAATAAAGTTTTAAAGAAAGAAAAAAATTAAAAGCAACTTTAAAGTTTAAAAATATTTGGGTCCAATGGTGATAATACTGAATTTGTATTTTCTAAATAGGTACCTACTCCAAACTACCAAACACCCAGTATTTAATCTTCTATTAAACTAGTACTGATTAGTAGAAAATAGTACCTTATAGATGGGGGGATGATGTAAAATATATAGTGTTCTGTAGCCCAAACATATCCTATAGATCGAGACGTATCCGCTAGGGGCGCTGCATAGAAAAATGTAAAATAAAGTGAAGAGTAGTTTTATTATCTAAAAAAAATCTCGTAAATTTACAATCCTCTTATTTATAAAAAACTTTGTTGAGGATTTTAATTAAAATCGGATTTTATCTATTTGAAGTAAACGAAATAAATATTTATTTTCAGCATTCTGCGGTCTAATATTTCCCGGGAGAGAAGAGGCTGCGTATTCTAACTTCAGACTTTGGGAGTCTGTCGGCTTCATCGTAGCCTATCTCATATCTCCATTCCTAAGGATGAGGATAAAGATTATTATCATCTGCGTGATGCTGCTGCTAGGAGTCTCCCAGTACCTGCTGGTAGAATACAAGGCTATGAAGGAAAAAATAATTGTTAATTCCAAGAAGACAAAGGATGCGATAAAAGATACATGTGTTAATAAAGGCTGTGATAATATTGCGTTTCAGTATGTAGAATAGTTTTAAAAATAAATGTTTGTTTTAGTTTTTTGTTTGTTTGTATTTTTTATTTAGTTAAGGTACGCTTCCAACTTATGCGACATTGCGCAAAACAATGTTTATTTTGTAACAGTTTCGCGCTAGGTAAAGTTTGGAAATAGGAGGTGCTACGAATTTTAATAATAAGTTCCGAACAGGTACCTATTGATCGCATGATAGGAAAACCTCTTTAGAACAAAAATAGGTTTAGCAAAGGTGACGTCCAAAATTGTGTTATAATATTACTTTATTTTAATATTTAGCTAAATTAGAGCTGCAACGTATATTAAATTGAAATGTTTAATAATTAATCATATTATTTTATTTCTCTGCGCGAACTTACCCTCAGTACAACGTGTTCAAGTTGCTATAGAATGTAAATGGGTATTATTTACAATCATCTTGATCCTGCCAATTATGTGGTGATAGAATTTGCAAAAAAAAAAACATACATATACATATACATATCATCACGGGTGCCTTACGGCGCCCGAGACCGCCTAGACGGCCTCAGGGTACCCAGCGGGGGGGTTTTTAATCCCAACTCGTTGTAGCCGATGGTATGAGTCTACACTGAATAAGTGGCTAGCTCGTCGCGATGTTTTTGAATAGACTCAATAACCCATCTATAAACACAAGTTTCACAAGTTGGTATAGTGAAACCGGGACTGACAGCTTAACGTGCTCTCCGAGGCACTATAGTGGTGTTGTCAAACAAATGTACATAATTTTTTAAATTAAAAACTCATTGGTGCACACCCGGATTCGAACTAGGGACCCAAGCGTTTTTAAGTCCAAGGTCTAACCAACTCGGCCACCACGTATATAAAACCACGTAAAAAAAAATGTTTAATAAATATACAAAGATTAAATTATTAATACTCAGAATAATTATTTATATGTGATTTGACGCTACTAATCTTGGTATAAGTTATTCCTTCATATGGTCGAATCGGGTCTTAGTATCATTTTACTAGTCTAGAGCTTAGTTTGTATGTGAAATATGTTACATATACAAAATAAACAAATAAAACAATTTGAATGAAAATAAAAAAATTCAGGCTATTGAACTGAGTACTAGAGTACAAAAACCATTGATTTTAATTTATATTACTATTATTATAGAGCACTATAATAATAGTAGTTGCATGTCGTAAGTCGCATAAGTTAGAATCATAAGTTTAAGTGAACAGTACACCTCTATTAATATAATTAACATACTCGTATCATTTCTTTACGTTAATGGAAATACCATAACTACAATCTGGTTTAAACTGCCAACAGGAAAATCATCACAAATTTGAAGGCTTTCGAGAAAATTTAAAAAAGGTAAACATTATTTATAATTCCGAAATTATAGAAAAATTTAAGATATTCATGTTTGAAAAATGCGTGACGTCACAAGCACCCTATAGTAATAGACTAATAGACATTGAAAACAGTATTATTGGAGAAAAGTTGTGTGATGTGCACCTTTATAAAATTCATAACTATGAATTACTTAATATATTAAAAGTAACTTCGTTTATTTTTTATTCTAAAAATAAACGAAATTAGTTTTTTACTTTCGGCTATATACAGGTTGAATTTTTTAAGTGTGTCTTCAAGGCCAAATCCTAAACTACAAGGAATAGCGAAAACTGCTCAAAGGAGTCTTGGGGCCGATTTTGATAAAAACTAAAACTGCATCTTTAGATTTTTGAAAAAAAAAAATCTCCCAGCCGGGAATCGAACCGGTTGATTTTGAAAAAAAAAACTCATCTGTTATTGCACCATTGAAAATTCACCCTGTATATTATCGAAGTAAAAAATAAAATAAACATTTTTTTATTATCGTCGGAAGCCCATTATGGTGACTTTGACAGGATGTACTTTGGGCTCTACTGCTTAAATCAAACAACTTTTCCCAAGGAACAAATGTGTCGCAAATGAAAAATAAAATTGCCTTCTCCATACAAACCATGTTAAAATAACCAATTTGTATGGGGAAGTCTTTTTTTTTACATTTGCGACACATGGTTTCATTGAAAATTAGTTTGATTTGATCAGTAGATTCTCATATTAGGCCAGCAGGGTGATTACGCGTCTTAAGTTTGCTCCCACGCCAATCGTTATAACGTCATTCTGACGTAGATCAAGGCTCCTAAAAATCTTAGATAATTACGTCATAACGATTAGAGTGCGAGTGAACTAAAGACGCGTAATCACCCTGCAGAGCACAACCTTCCAAAGTCACCATGTATTCTCCCCAATCAATATAGTTTTAAAATAATCTCACGCGCCGGTAGAGCTTAATTACAAAGAATATACAGGGTGACCTTGGATGATTATACTTTGGGCTAATGTAAGGCTCAAGTGGAGAGGCGGCTCTAGCCCTTGTGGCGTCCGTGTGCAACCAGTAGCATGGCGCCTCCAGGAGGAGCGGGGTGAAAATAGAATACTTACAGTTACTATTGCGTAACAATGCGCAAACCCATGGTAGAGCCTCAGGACACACACACACACAAAGGTATTAACAAAAAAGTTACTTTTCGCATGAGCGAAATCTTTAGCAATGTCACTGACTTCAATCTTGATTTCATGTTCAATACTTATTAACGATAAATTTGTCAATCTACTTTTCGACAATGTTGATTTAAGAATTTATTTAAAATATCCAACGGCGTAGTGAAATCATCAATTTCATTAAAGAGCCCGAACTTTTCCACATCTCAAAAGCTAGCATGGCAAAATTTATTTTCTAAAATAGAACAATGTGCTTTTTTGTATCAGAGTATTTAAATTTTTGAAGAAATGAACATTATTTTGATTCAAAAGTCCGAACCGTTCGTCGAACTTATATATGCGGTGTCTAATAAATAGTAGTAATAAATTACTTTAAAATGTGTTTTCGCGACTGTTATCGGTTCATCCTCCACCTCATAATTAAAAAAACCTTTTACGAGCACGAGGGCGTGCAGGTGTGGGAAATTCTACTATTGTCTCGACTTCTTCCGCTACAGTTTTCACGTTGTTAAGGAACTCCTCAAAAGGGGACTCATTACGGAATTCAGTCAAACTTATTTCTGAATTATCAATAATTTTCACCGCTTCTGACAATACAACGCCTGACTTTTGAAGTGCCTTGCTATATTTATCTTGCTTAAAATTTCAAACCAAATAAGCAGAGGGCAGATGAATTTAAACGACTTAATTAATGCCAGTAGTGAATTTGCCATATTTCTTGACTCCGCATCTTTGCTCCTATCGCAATATATGATAAATAAGGCATCATATACTTTTCCCAGTTCAAAACGTACCTAGAGCTTTTACTGCTTCAACCCTGCTCTCCCATCGGGTATTTGAGACTGGTTTTAGACTTAATGTTGGCACTTCTTTAGCAAGTATTTGCCAAAGTTATTGTGTAGAGTAGGTAAAGACGTAGCTTTTGGTGGCGCCCTCGGCTTTGCTACCGCGCGCCCGGCATCGGCCGTAACATGGGCGCAGGGTCTTTGAGAGCGCGCCGCGCCCCGGTGCCGGTGCCGCGTACGACGCATCTTTGGAGGTGTCCCATTGGAGGTGGCGCTCGGCGCCCCCTTAGACCCGGCACCCGTGTGAGCCGCACACCCGGTACTAAATAAAGTGATCAAATCAAACAACTTTTCCTATAAAACCAAGTGACACAAATGCAAAAAAAAAATACCGGGGACTTAAAAACTTTAGTGGTTTTAAGTCTAAACACTTGGTCTGTGGTCTCAACGATATTTATAATATTAGTATGGATTAAATTGTATATCGTACTTAGTTAAGTGAGTTAAATATATAATAGTTAATAACAGTAGTAAACCATATGTGATAAGTCGATTACAAAGATATTTAGCTCAATACTTTATCTGATTTTATCAATTATTAAGGTGCGGTAGAGGGTAGAGGCCACAAGATTTCCCACCACTTTTTACTCAAGAAACCTTTCTCTCCCTTTCCATCAAATGTCAATCACGAAATATAGAATGAGACAGGCGTTCATTGTGAAAAAAGTTTAAAAAGTGAAGTTGGTCGTTGACGTCATCCACAACCATTAAAAAAAAAAGTCGACGCTAAGTAAATATAGCCGTTTACAGGGGTGCGATTTTAAATTAATACTCTATATTGAGAACTATACTATAATACTATACTATAATAATAATAATATATATTTTATTAACTAAAAAGTACATAATGTTTTGGAACCCCGTCTCCCGTGCTAGCCGAAACTGTGTCTTCCCAGGCGTGGGTACAATGTTCTTGCTTTATGTAAATCTATTTGACACAAATAAATGGGGTATCTAACTAATCTTAACAAATATATAAAAATAAGAAAAGAAAATAAATTGCAAACTGATTATAGTAGAAAAAAAAAATGGGTAAAATACTTTTATAAGGTATGTTTCATGGTTGTTCTCATGTATGGTAATGTATTTTTGTGTGTAATATATGTGTGTTCGTGCGTGTGTGTGTTTTGTAATGTGTGTATGTGTGTTTTGTAATATGCGTGATGTGTGTGTGGTGTGTGCGTAAGTATGTATATGGGTATGAGAGTACCAGGTTGTATGTTTAAAAAAAAAAGTAACTACTATAATGAGAAATAGTATGGATTTCCCAGTTTGTATTTTGACCAGGATTTTTAGATTTTTTAACAGAAAACGAAACCTGAAAAAATATATCCTGCATGCACCAGAAGGTAAGAAAAACTTTATTTTTATAGGAGCACGGCATGGGACTTACTTTACTATCTATCTTATGTTAAACAGACCTACGAGGCCCATTTATACGATCGATTGATACATTCTTTTTTAATAACAAATGGTCGCTCAACTTTTCCGGGCGCTAACTGATGCGGTTACGAAATGGGCGGCGACAAAGAAGTATTTGTATTACTAAGTAGACAATTATTAAGTAGACATTAGTCTACTTAATACTTCTTGCTACTTTATCGTTAAATTAATAGCACGTTTCGTAACCGCATCGTAAAAGGAGAGCAGAAATACACTAATTTCCTAAACCGGTGAACCTATGTATACGCAAGTGAAAAAGTAATGCAAGGTTCTGCAGTTGATTTATAAAACCTATTTTTTTAAACCGCTTTTTATTAAATTTGTCTCTATAAGGAATTCCATCCGTCTTCCTATCCGTCTCTTTTCTTTTCTCGAGAGATCGCACAGGTTAATTATTACCCCGTTTTGGAACGCATTTAGGACCGATTGCACCATCTGATTTAACGAATACATTTATGTTAACATTATGATTAAAACTCAAATTGGGTTGCATGAAAACATGGATAACTTTGTTTCATGCAACCCAATTTGAGTTTTAAAAAATTTACGTTTACTTTAACGTTAATCATAACCGGTGTATTTTGACTGATTAAAATTACAGATACAAAGTTTGATGGTGCAACCCGTATCATATATTTTTTAAAGTGAAAATTATTGGAATGTATATATCGACAAATATACACACACCATGGCAGAATTAGCGGAACACAAAATAAAGGGAGAGTATAAAATAGTTAGCTTAATTTTAAACAAATAAATTAATATGTTTTGACATTAATTTGCAACACATAGTTAAAGTTTAATGAAAAAAAAAACTTAACTAAACAAAATGCATTTTTCTTAGATTTCGTAGTGACAGAGAAACAGTTGAAAATTTTAAATTTTATGACGGCTTAAAATTAATTAAATGAATGTTTAATAACGAGTGTTTCCCCCCCGTGCCCTGATTAAGGTTTCCATCCGTCTGGGCATGCTGCGACTGATGTTGTCAATGATTTCTTAAGACATCCTCTGCCATTCTTCAACTAATGTGTTTTTCAGCTCGCCCAGATTGTTAGGTGGTGGCATTCTTGATTTGACACTCCACTTTAGCAAGTCCCAAACGTGTTCAATCGGATTCATATCCGGGGACCGTGCTGGCCACTCCATCACCGTAACACCAACATGGTATAGGTATGCCTGTACTGAGCGAGCACTATGAGCCCGAGCATTATCCTGCATTAAAATGAAGTCGTTATCAATAAATGGGGCAAATGGCACAACATGTTCCTCTAAAATCTCCCTTATATACCGATCAGCATTCAGATTTCCGTCGTCGACTACCACTAACTCCGTGCGAGCTCCTAAACATATCCCTCCCTAGACCATAATTGAGCCGCCGCCATATGCCACTGTATTTTCAAAATTAGACTGTAAATAACGCCCTCCTTTGGGTGTCCATACTCGCTGTCTTCCATCAATTTGATTTAACAGAATTCTACATTCATCAGTAAAGAGAACCTGTTGCCACTCGTCAAAGTCCCAATAATGAATGATGTTCACGAGCAAAGTATAGTCGATTTGTGCGGTGGTGTCTCTCAAGTTTTGCTGCTTTGGCGGGTATAAATGAGCCACTTCCTCGTATCTTCTGCGAACTGAAGATACGAGGTATCTTCTGCGAACTGTCCGCTCACTCACTCTTACTCCTCGAACCTCCTCCAATGCATTTCGGGCCTGCACCGCCGTAAGTCTCGTGTTCCGACAAACTTGAAGTTGTAGAAAACGGTCATCCCTCCTTGAAGTACACCTTTTCATGCCTTGTCCTCTTCTCCTCACTTGAGAATTCGTCAATCTGTACCGTTTGATGCTACGATGAATCGTTGATAACGATCGACGAAGTCTTGTTTTAATCGATCTGTAGATTGACCATTTCTTCTCATTTCATCTGCCCTGATGATTTCTGATAGTGTTAAATCAGGCATACTTAGATGCTCGTAACTTATCAATAAGCAAAAAAACACAAAAGTCTCATAAAACTGCAATGTAATGTTTTTCAAATGGAATTTATGAACCTTACGAAAACGGAAAATCTACTTCGAAGCAGTCGATAGAGATGTATGAATGAAAAATTAAAACAAACGAATGAAAAAAATTACTGTTGACATTTTCAAATTAGACGTTTTTGAAAAATATATGTAAAAAATTAATGTAACCGGCCAGTGCTTCGAAAAAGATATATTAATTCTTCTTTTTTTTGTGTTCCGCTAATTCTGCCGGTGTGTGTATGTATAAGGCTAGCTTATTACGAACAATAATAAAC
>CAWUHH010000538.1:0-10809 GCA_963921915.1 Hyposoter dolosus
GATTGATACTATAAAATCAAGAAAAACAATTAAATTAATGAATTAATTATTGAAGAAGAAATAATATAAAATGTTGGTGAGTCCCTTCTAATTTCCTATCATTTTGCCAGTTGTGAGTACTAAGACGTTTTTTCCTTACCTGGTTTCAATTTACTATTAAAAAATCCAAGGTAGACAGGAGACGTATTAGTGGAATTCCCGAAATTTATGTGGCTGGAGCCTTGCCCTCCGCACCTGCATGATATGACGCAACATTAAAACTGTTCCATTCGACTCGGATTGAATTTTTAGTGAAGGAAATACAGTGCATCTAAAAACCTATTGTTCATATTATTATGCAATCCTAAGTACCTCATACCGTACAATAAATTCATTGCCCCTAGATAGAAGGAATTTTACATTTTGCGTACCCACCTGTCTACCTACTACTTTTAAATATTATTTTATGCTCAGAATGTTTCATGAACTTAAATATAATTAAATTACGTTTACAAATAACCTTATAATACATAACTAATACTAATTATAATATATTTCATATATACACAAATTCATTCACATTGCATTTCACAAAACTTAATTTTCATATAAAGGTGCCTTTACACTGACCGACTTATATTAATAATAAAAATATAAAAAGTTGTTTTAATTTGTTCCTACTTTAATTTATTTTTGTGTTTTATTATTTTTATTTAGTGTAATATTATATAGAAATGGGTGACGAGATTGAAATTTCTGTTCTCACCTCACGCCGTGAGCATGTGTTCCGATCGTTGCAGATTTTGTATGATATTGGCAAATCTATGGCTACAGATAAAACTAAATTACCTCAATTTCGTGCTAGATTTAAAAGTATCGATAAATTAAAAGAAGAATTTGAAGAATTAACTGAGCAAATTAATTTAAAATCAATGAAATATATTCCTAAATTTACTATCGACAATCAAAAACTAAATGCCTTTGATGAATTGTATTATGAGATTGTTGCTATTTCTGAAACTATTCTATATGAGCCTATCAAAGTTTCAAACAATACCGTGTCTAAGACAGAAGAATCTAGGTTACAAATTCGTTTACCTAAGTTGGAGGTGCCAAAGTTTGATGGTCAAATTGAGCATTGGCAAACTTTTATTGACAGCTATTTGTCGCTAATTCACAAAAACGGATCATTAAATACCATTGATAAATTCCATTATTTAATATCATGCTTATCAGGGCCGGCCCTAAGCATAGCAAAGGGCGTGCCGCTGACTTCAAGCAACTATGACGTCGTTTTTAACACTCTTTTAAACCGTTATCAAAATAAGCGTATTTTAGCTACAACCTATTTGGATAAAATAATGAAATTATCTCCCTTAACCAACCCCAACTTAGAAGGGTTAACTAAAATAACTAATACTTTATATGAAAGCGTGAACGCACTTAGAGCTTTAAAATTAGATTCTTTAAGTGAGTTTATATTGTTCTACCTTGCTACCCGTTCACTCGATTCTGACACGCGTAAATGTTTTGAAGTGCAGAACATAAGCGAAGCGCCTAGCTTTGACGAACTGCTTAACTACCTACAAAATTATATAAGAGTTCTCGAAGTGAGTAAGCCAAGCACTTCTTCCTCGATTTCAAAGGTCACTACGAAACCCAATAATTATTCTTCTTCCACTAACAAACAAAATTACAAAAGGTCCTTCGTAACTTCTTCTAATCCTAATTATAAACAATTTAATTGTTCGTGTTGTAATCTACCTCATAGTATTTTCAAATGTCCTAAAATGCAAGAATTAAATATCAGTTCTAGAAAACAATTAATAAATGATCTAAAACTTTGTACCAACTGCCTCAGACCGGCACATTCTGTGAGTTCCTGTCCATCAAAAACTGGTTGCTTAAATTGTGGCGAAAAACACCACACCTTACTCCATGTGGACCCTGTTACAACTGCAACTGGTGAGTCAACCACATTAGCTTGTGCGACCGAAATGTCAACTAAAACTCAATTTCATCAAAATTCAGTTAAAATACTAGGTTCGGCGATAGTACGTATACGCGATGCGCGTGGTATCGTTCAGTGTGCGCGCGCCCTTATAGATAGTTGTTCCCACGACTCGTTCATGACTACTTCGTGCGTTCAACGTCTAGGGTTGCCTACGCGTCGTTGTCGACTTTCGGTTTCTGGTATTGGTGAAAATGTCGCGCACGATATAAAAGGGTATACACACACTACGATTATGCCTCACTATAAGGATACTCCAATTTTTGATTTGTCTTTTATTATTATTCCTAAAATAACTTCTCAATTACCTACTATACAATTACCTAACTCTATTCGTGAACATTTTGATCATTTAAATCTAGCTGATAAAAACTTTGATTCTCCTGCACAAGTCGACTTACTACTTGGTGTCGAAATTTTCCACCAAATCTATGACGGCCGTAGATACTCGCCAGGTCCAGGCTTACCGTGCGCGCTTTCCAGTATCTTTGGCTGGGTTATTACCGGACAATATAACAATAATAATATAGCTGTGCCACAGCAGGCTATATCCTCACTTATTACGTCAACGCACATGCTCGATGACGCCGTGAGGAGATTTTGGGAAGTTGAGGAACCGCCCCACGCTGAGTTCGCCGTGCCCGAACATCAGGAGTGTGAGGACATGTACTCGAAACTTACATACCGTGACCCCAGCGGTAGGTATGTAGTTCCGATCATGTTGAAGGCCGATCCCTCAACTTTAGGAGACTCGTACCGTCCCGCTTTAACCAGGTTTTTAAATATTGAGAAACGCCATGCTCGTGACTCTAATTTAAAATCTGAATATGCAACTTTCATGCAAGAGTATGAGGACTTAGGTCACATGCTACCTTCCCCTCATACTGGTCCACGCTACCTCATACCGCATCACGGTGTTGTGCGCCCAAGCAGCACTACAACCCGTTTACGCGTCGTGTTCGACGCTAGCTGTCGAACATCGACTGGTTTGTCGTTAAACGACATAGTTCATACAGGTCCTAAGTTACAAAACGACTTAGTCGATCTCATAACATTATTCCGTCTTCACAAATTCGTCTTTACGTGCGATATTTGTAAGATGTACAGACAAATTTCTATCAGACCGGAGGATCGACCGCTTCAACATATTCTCTGGCGCGCTTCATCCGACGCACCGCTCGTCGAGTACCAGCTGAATACAGTAACTTACGGAGTCAGCAGTTCTCCCTACCTAGCCATAAGAACTCTCCGCCAACTGGCTGCTGACTATGGAGATCGATACCCCCGCGCTGCCAAGGTTCTCTGCCGTGAAACCTTTATGGACGACATTACGACAGGATGTTCGTCTCTCGAAGAAGCTATAAGTCTCAAAAATGATCTAATCTCATTATTGAGATTGGGTAAATTCGATCTTCGTAAATGGAGCTCGAACTCTGCTGATTTTCTTTCTGACGTTCCTACCGAACATTGTCAGGTTCCCAAACAGTTCTCTGACGACGGTAGCGAACTGAATATTAAAATTTTAGGTATTAAATGGGATCCTAGCGGGGACTATTTTTCATATTCCGTTTCCGACATTAATATAACGTATACCAAACGTGGTATCTTGTCCACTGTATCCAGGATATTCGATCCCGTTGGATGGATATCGCCTGTAGTATTCGCAACAAAACTATTATTGCAGGATCTGTGGCGTCACAATCTAGATTGGGACCAGCAGGTACCTACAAATATAGCGAGACAGTGGCAAGACCTTGCTTCAAATTTTAACGACTTGAAAAACATTAAACTGCCTCGATTTGTTTTGCCTCCAAATCCAACTGAAATTAATCTGGTTGGATTTTGCGATGGCTCCTCTAAAGGTTATGGGTGTTGTGTCTATCTCAGCGTCATCACTGACACTGAGATTACGACTAGCCTGCTTATTGGAAAATCGAAGGTGGCTCCTCTCAAAACTCTCACAGTTAACCGGCTAGAGCTTTGCGCTGCACTTTTGCTGGCTCGTGTCCTTAATCATGTTCAAACTTTACTAAATTCTAAAATTAAAATAAATTCTGTAACTGCCTTCACAGATAGCAGCACTGTTCTATCTTGGTTACATACAGCTCCTCACAATCTAAAAATATTTGTCGCTCATAGGGTAGTTCAAATAAACGATTTAATTGACGTGAAATCATGGCGTCACGTATCGACCCATGAAAACCCCGCCGACTGCTGTAGTCGCGGAGTGTCATGTTCCGAACTTGCGACTCACGACTTATGGTGGTCCGGACCTCCTTGGCTTTTGCTTCCGATGGCGAATTGGCCTTCTAAGCAATACTTGTTACCCTTTGACGAATTGCCTGAGTTAAAACCTGCATCAGTTTCTAACGCGTTACTTACTGTAAATGACGACAATAATTTCCTATCTTATATCGAACGATTTTCTACGTTAACTAATTTAAAACGCACGTTCGCATGGTGCATACGTTTTATTCGAAATTGTAAACTAAAACAAAATTTAAGAGTGCTAACTTCTTTAAGTACAGCCGAAATAAATAGTTCATTTTTTATAATAATAAAATTTATTCAAATCCAATATTTTAAAAACGAAATTAGCTTAGTTAGTAAAAATGCTCCTTGCATTAAAACCTTACAAAAATTATCGCCGTTTTTAGATTCAGTAGGTATATTGCGTGTGGGGGGACGCATTCGAAATGCTAACCTACCTTTAGATGCGTTACATCCTATACTTTTACCTAAACAGTGCTATCTTTCAAAATTAATTATTGATCATTATCATAATACTTACCTTCACTGTGGCCCGCGCACGCTGCAGTCGTTAATCCAAAGAAAGTTTTGGATTATCGGAATGCGTCTGCTTATCAGATCTCGCTTATCAAAATGTGTTATTTGCTTTAAAGCAAAACCGGTTCCATGCCAACCGAGAATGGGAGATCTCCCGGCTGCCCGGCTTCAGCCCGGAAGGTGCTTCCAGACTACCGGAATCGATTTCGGTGGTCCCTTTTTGATAAAAGAGAGCAAGCGACGTAATGCTCGCACTTATAAGGCGTATATATGCCTATTCGTATGCCTAACAGTCAAGGCCGTGCACCTTGAAGCTGTGACGGAACTTTCTTCTGAAGCCTTTCTAGCAGCTCTAGATCGCTTCATAGCTAGACGCGGATTATGCCAGAAAATTCTAACTGATTGCGGGACTAATTTCGTAGGCGCAAATCGGCATTTAAACGAAATTTATACGATGCTTCATAAAAATAAAAATCTTATTCAAGACAATCTTACTTCTCGTCAAATTAATTGGAAGTTTAACCCTCCGGGTGCTCCACATTTCGGAGGCATTTTCGAAAGCGGTATTAAATCTACAAAATATCACCTGAAGCGAGTAGTTGGTGAACAAGTCCTCACTCTCGAAGAAATGTTTACCGTCTTGTCCAAAGTCGAAGCCATGCTCAATTCTAGACCTCTTTGCGCACTTTCATCCGAACCTACCGAAATCGACGTATTGACCCCAGGCCACTTTCTGGTGGGAGGCCCACTCGTGGCTCTTTCAGAATACGACATATCTGATGATCGATCCCATCCGCGTACTCGCTGGCAGATGGTCCAGAAGATCACACAATCTTTCTGGAACATCTGGCAGAGAGACTACTTACACACCTTGCAACAGAAAGTAAAGTGGTTTGCAACCACACCCAATCTTAAAGAAAATGATTTGGTTATGTTAATGGACCCTAACCTTCCACCAAACCAGTGGAAGCTAGCTCGAGTAGAACGCGTCCACCCAGGCCGTGACGGCGTCGTTCGCGTAGCTACTGTTCACACTGCTCACGGTACATTCCGCCGTCCAGTGGTCAAACTATGCCCATTACCAATTAACTAAATAAAACACAAACATAAAATTATAATATAACTTAACTATACTTACCTCTAGCATGTAATTATATCTAGTTTAGTAATATTATTTTATACTAAGTTAATACTTATATATAACATTTCTTATAACCTATTTTGCAATAGGTACTTCTAAGTACTAACCACAAATTTACCTATACCTATCTAATCTTAGCTTGTAATTAATCTAGCCTTAATTTAGCTATAGCATACTTTGTTCCTTTATTCTTATATTCTGAGCACAAAATAAAGTTATTCAATTATAATTTTGTAATCCGAAGGATTCCAAGTGGGGGGAAATGTTGGATTCTCACAACAATCCGTCAATTTTTCCTTTCCAAGTTTGTTTTCCTATACCTAAAATTTGAATCGCCCGCCAACTGTTCGAAAATGCAAAATTATTATTAATTTTTTTACTACTACCTGCCTAATAAAAAAAAAGATATAGCCGCCTTCCAAGCCAAGTGTGTGCTGCATAATTATTGTTATAAAAACTATAAATTCTGGATTGATACTATAAAATCAAGAAAAACAATTAAATTAATGAATTAATTATTGAAGAAGAAATAATATAAAATGTTGGTGAGTCCCTTCTAATTTCCTATCATTTTGCCAGTTGTGAGTACTAAGACGTTTTTTCCTTACCTGGTTTCAATTTACTATTAAAAAATCCAAGGTAGACAGGAGACGTATTAGTGGAATTCCCGAAATTTATGTGGCTGGAGCCTTGCCCTCCGCACCTGCATGATATGACGCAACATTAAAACTGTTCCATTCGACTCGGATTGAATTTTTAGTGAAGGAAATACAGTGCATCTAAAAACCTATTGTTCATATTATTATGCAATCCTAAGTACCTCATACCGTACAATAAATTCATTGCCCCTAGATAGAAGGAATTTTACATTTTGCGTACCCACCTGTCTACCTACTACTTTTAAATATTATTTTATGCTCAGAATGTTTCATGAACTTAAATATAATTAAATTACGTTTACAAATAACCTTATAATACATAACTAATACTAATTATAATATATTTCATATATACACAAATTCATTCACATTGCATTTCACAAAACTTAATTTTCATATAAAGGTGCCTTTACACTGACCGACTTATATTAATAATAAAAATATAAAAAGTTGTTTTAATTTGTTCCTACTTTAATTTATTTTTGTGTTTTATTATTTTTATTTAGTGTAATATTATATAGAAATGGGTGACGAGATTGAAATTTCTGTTCTCACCTCACGCCGTGAGCATGTGTTCCGATCGTTGCAGATTTTGTATGATATTGGCAAATCTATGGCTACAGATAAAACTAAATTACCTCAATTTCGTGCTAGATTTAAAAGTATCGATAAATTAAAAGAAGAATTTGAAGAATTAACTGAGCAAATTAATTTAAAATCAATGAAATATATTCCTAAATTTACTATCGACAATCAAAAACTAAATGCCTTTGATGAATTGTATTATGAGATTGTTGCTATTTCTGAAACTATTCTATATGAGCCTATCAAAGTTTCAAACAATACCGTGTCTAAGACAGAAGAATCTAGGTTACAAATTCGTTTACCTAAGTTGGAGGTGCCAAAGTTTGATGGTCAAATTGAGCATTGGCAAACTTTTATTGACAGCTATTTGTCGCTAATTCACAAAAACGGATCATTAAATACCATTGATAAATTCCATTATTTAATATCATGCTTATCAGGGCCGGCCCTAAGCATAGCAAAGGGCGTGCCGCTGACTTCAAGCAACTATGACGTCGTTTTTAACACTCTTTTAAACCGTTATCAAAATAAGCGTATTTTAGCTACAACCTATTTGGATAAAATAATGAAATTATCTCCCTTAACCAACCCCAACTTAGAAGGGTTAACTAAAATAACTAATACTTTATATGAAAGCGTGAACGCACTTAGAGCTTTAAAATTAGATTCTTTAAGTGAGTTTATATTGTTCTACCTTGCTACCCGTTCACTCGATTCTGACACGCGTAAATGTTTTGAAGTGCAGAACATAAGCGAAGCGCCTAGCTTTGACGAACTGCTTAACTACCTACAAAATTATATAAGAGTTCTCGAAGTGAGTAAGCCAAGCACTTCTTCCTCGATTTCAAAGGTCACTACGAAACCCAATAATTATTCTTCTTCCACTAACAAACAAAATTACAAAAGGTCCTTCGTAACTTCTTCTAATCCTAATTATAAACAATTTAATTGTTCGTGTTGTAATCTACCTCATAGTATTTTCAAATGTCCTAAAATGCAAGAATTAAATATCAGTTCTAGAAAACAATTAATAAATGATCTAAAACTTTGTACCAACTGCCTCAGACCGGCACATTCTGTGAGTTCCTGTCCATCAAAAACTGGTTGCTTAAATTGTGGCGAAAAACACCACACCTTACTCCATGTGGACCCTGTTACAAATGCAACTGGTGAGTCAACCACATTAGCTTGTGCGACCGAAATGTCAACTAAAACTCAATTTCATCAAAATTCAGTTAAAATACTAGGTTCGGCGATAGTACGTATACGCGATGCGCGTGGTATCGTTCAGTGTGCGCGCGCCCTTATAGATAGTTGTTCCCACGACTCGTTCATGACTACTTCGTGCGTTCAACGTCTAGGGTTGCCTACGCGTCGTTGTCGACTTTCGGTTTCTGGTATTGGTGAAAATGTCGCGCACGATATAAAAGGGATACACACACTACGATTATGCCTCACTATAAGGATACTCCAATTTTTGATTTGTCTTTTATTATTATTCCTAAAATAACTTCTCAATTACCTACTATACAATTACCTAACTCTATTCGTGAACATTTTGATCATTTAAATCTAGCTGATAAAAACTTTGATTCTCCTGCACAAGTCGACTTACTACTTGGTGTCGAAATTTTCCACCAAATCTATGACGGCCGTAGATACTCGCCAGGTCCAGGCTTACCGTGCGCGCTTTCCAGTATCTTTGGCTGGGTTATTACCGGACAATATAACAATAATAATATAGCTGTGCCACAGCAGGCTATATCCTCACTTATTACGTCAACGCACATGCTCGATGACGCCGTGAGGAGATTTTGGGAAGTTGAGGAACCGCCCCACGCTGAGTTCGCCGTGCCCGAACATCAGGAGTGTGAGGACATGTACTCGAAACTTACATACCGTGACCCCAGCGGTAGGTATGTAGTTCCGATCATGTTGAAGGCCGATCCCTCAACTTTAGGAGACTCGTACCGTCCCGCTTTAACCAGGTTTTTAAATATTGAGAAACGCCATGCTCGTGACTCTAATTTAAAATCTGAATATGCAACTTTCATGCAAGAGTATGAGGACTTAGGTCACATGCTACCTTCCCCTCATACTGGTCCACGCTACCTCATACCGCATCACGGTGTTGTGCGCCCAAGCAGCACTACAACCCGTTTACGCGTCGTGTTCGACGCTAGCTGTCGAACATCGACTGGTTTGTCGTTAAACGACATAGTTCATACAGGTCCTAAGTTACAAAACGACTTAGTCGATCTCATAACATTATTCCGTCTTCACAAATTCGTCTTTACGTGCGATATTTGTAAGATGTACAGACAAATTTCTATCAGACCGGAGGATCGACCGCTTCAACATATTCTCTGGCGCGCTTCATCCGACGCACCGCTCGTCGAGTACCAGCTGAATACAGTAACTTACGGAGTCAGCAGTTCTCCCTACCTAGCCATAAGAACTCTCCGCCAACTGGCTGCTGACTATGGAGATCCTATGGAGATCGATACCCACCCGCGCTGCCAAGGTTCTCTGCCGTGAAACCTTTATGGACGACATTACGACAGGATGTTCGTCTCTCGAAGAAGCTATAAGTCTCAAAAATGATCTAATCTCATTATTGAGATTGGGTAAATTCGATCTTCGTAAATGGAGCTCGAACTCTGCTGATTTTCTTTCTGACGTTCCTACCGAACATTGTCAGGTTCCCAAACAGTTCTCTGACGACGGTAGCGAACTGAATATTAAAATTTTAGGTATTAAATGGGATCCTAGCGGGGACTATTTTTCATATTCCGTTTCCGACATTAATATAACGTATACCAAACGTGGTATCTTGTCCACTGTATCCAGGATATTCGATCCCGTTGGATGGATATCGCCTGTAGTATTCGCAACAAAACTATTATTGCAGGATCTGTGGCGTCACAATCTAGATTGGGACCAGCAGGTACCTACAAATATAGCGAGACAGTGGCAAGACCTTGCTTCAAATTTTAACGACTTGAAAAACATTAAACTGCCTCGATTTGTTTTGCCTCCAAATCCAACTGAAATTAATCTGGTTGGATTTTGCGATGGCTCCTCTAAAGGTTATGGGTGTTGTGTCTATCTCAGCGTCATCACTGACACTGAGATTACGACTAGCCTGCTTATTGGAAAATCGAAGGTGGCTCCTCTCAAAACTCTCACAGTTAACCGGCTAGAGCTTTGCGCTGCACTTTTGCTGGCTCGTGTCCTTAATCATGTTCAAACTTTACTAAATTCTAAAATTAAAATAAATTCTGTAACTGCCTTCACAGATAGCAGCACTGTTCTATCTTGGTTACATACAGCTCCTCACAATCTAAAAATATTTGTCGCTCATAGGGTAGTTCAAATAAACGATTTAATTGACGTGAAATCATGGCGTCACGTATCGACCCATGAAAACCCCGCCGACTGCTGTAGTCGCGGAGTGTCATGTTCCGAACTTGCGACTCACGACTTATGGTGGTCCGGACCTCCTTGGCTTTTGCTTCCGATGGCGAATTGGCCTTCTAAGCAATACTTGTTACCCTTTGACGAATTGCCTGAGTTAAAACCTGCATCAGTTTCTAACGCGTTACTTACTGTAAATGACGACAATAATTTCCTATCTTATATCGAAC